>JAQFXU010002266.1:0-21882 GCA_034693705.1 Spatulosminthurus flaviceps
AGTTCAGGTTGAAGGAAATATTTACTTGAGATTTCATGGTCAAGTCAAGTTCATGGTCAAGTTTGAAAATTACTTGATCCGAACGCAGCTCTAGAGAATTAATTTACATTTGATCACTTTTGAATGACAAGGACTTTTCCTATTTACTTTCCATTTCAAAGGGATATTCTCTTGTTGATTTTGGTTGTATGTATTTTTTTTTATGTGCTCTTGCTCAATCTTGTACATGTATAGGTAAAAGCTCTGCTGCAATGATACTACACAATATGAAAGGTTGTATAGTATAGGATGTGTTCCAAGTTGGCCTAACTTTCACCCATGATGTATCATCATTTACTTGCTTGATGGTTCGTTGGAAGCATTGGAAAGTTGATATATTCACTTGAGGAAAGAAGTGAATTGGATGGGAAAACTTATATTTCTACAGCTCAAAGGCTTAAATTATAGCCAATCCTCATGATTTATCAGACACTAATACCCATGGCTCCAGGATGAGTGGATCAACTTGATGGTAAATCTGTTCCATTTCCACCATTTTCTATATATAAACTCTTCTCTTATATATATTTTCTATGCCCAACCGAGAGAATGGACTGGCATTGGTCCCAGACGCATTTATTATATTCCTCATTTCACATGCTTATGAGTGACGGTTATGGCCCCATATATGTACATTTACATTGACATACATACTTATTACTTAATAGCGTACCAGAGGTATTTTGAGGGGCGACGCTCCAGCAAAACTCCCTCCTCTCACCATTGTGAAGTGTTTTTGTGTGAGAGGAGTTGTGACTCTGCTCAGTTCCCAGAAGAGCTGGGATTTTTTTATCATATTTACTATGTAATAAGTACTACAACAGGTTAAAAGGAAAAACGGTATTGAAATCCAGTCAAGTTGTGAGACCTCTAAAAATCCCGAAGGATCACATTAATTGAACATACGTGAATACATTTTTGAAGGAATTACATATTATTGTTAAATTATTAGTACTATAGTGCCACCTAGGAAACTTTTGTGGTACAACATGGGCGCTAGAGTGACACGTATATTTAGATGGCGCCAGTCGCCAGTGGCTCTAAATGTATATGCAACTTAATTGCGAGCTTATTGTATATAGGCTATATAGGTTTTAAAAAATAAATGCTTGCTATATAATTATTATCGTTTCAATGGATGTATTTTCCTTTTCTGGGAAAAACTAAATACAATTTTTGTGTTTCTTCATAACTGCGACTGTGGATTTTGCAGGTGCGGCCGTAATTGGTTCCCGCAGAGCTTGCTATTGCGTATTATTCAAAATACATGATTATATAGCACATATAGTCAATGATAAAAATATACGAATTTACATTAAAGTATATATAGTCATACGCATTTGTACTTCGTGGTTACATGTATGGCGAAGTTCAGGGATGCTTCTTCGCCCCCTATGTGTGCTTTAGTACTCCGTGGTAATCATCAATGATGTTGTACCGTTTTCGTGAGGAAAAATACTCGTAGCAAGAACGCATATATAAAGTGACTTCAAATATAAGATAAATCGTTCCAAGTTATTGGGGCTGCCCATATTCACTCATATTTATCCACTATAGGGTAATAATCCCAATCGCAGCTATGCGCAACCTTCCTTTCCTTGGTATGCAAAAAGGGATAATATAAGTTATGCTTCCGTTAATAAAAACCGTAGAGCTATACATGTCGGATGAAATCCTTGAGGGAACTTGGGTTCACTTTAGAAAGTAAAATTTTTTAAAGGAGAGTACATACATATATATAGAGAGAGAGTGGAAAGGGATCTTATGTGTATATTCATCGAATCATTTAGTACTAACATTTTTTTACAACTCTATTATTAAGTTAATACATTTTATATTATAATTGCAGGAGTTCAGCTATTTTGATACCTTTACCCCAATGGTCAATTTTTGGCTCACGGAAATACAAGCTTTGGTCACATCGTGTCGGTTGCAGAGAATTAACTTCACATGTATACATCCTTTTAAGCATTATAAGTAAAAGTAACAAGGATCTCTTCCGTAAAAAAAACATGGGTAAAAGATTGAGTTATGTTAGTTTCTATGGAAATTCTCAAAAAAATTTGGGTCACGTAGTTAAAATTTCCTTGACATCCATCAAAATTTCTAGGTTAGGATTTCCTTCACATGCGTCAAAAATCTCGGGATTTTTTGAAAATCTTTATGAAAATATCCTTCATCCGTTTCTTATTTTTATATTCGTTCCCAAAACCAAACGAAAGGCAAATAACTGAATTTTAAACGAGATACATATCCGTTTCATCGAAATTCACCTAAGCTTTAAAAACGTTAGATTGAAACGGTGAGTTTTAAGGTCTGTTGTAAAGAAATAGCCCTATTGACGGGGTAGGAGCGAGTCTATAAAAATTATGTACTTATGATTTTTCATTCCCATATATGTAGTTGATTCACCCACATTTGTAGGCTAAAATAAGGCCTTTTTTTATAAGTCTGGCCCTATCTGGAGAACCAAGTGACGGTTTTGGCACAAATTTGGACTAGAATGTTTAGAATCACGTTTTCAGTTTAGCATTTCAGGTTTTTTTTAAATTTTAGACTAGCAACCGATTTATCGGGGAAATGGAAACCCATTTCGAGGTCACAAGGCGATAAAAACTGATTTTATGTATGTAAAAATTCGGTTGACGTCTTATTTGGGAAATTTCAAAACTTCCCAAAAATTTCACCCCTAAATCGATACAGACGTTCATTCTACAGGCTTTACATCATCTACTTTTGACTCTAGAATGTTTGGCCTTACATATCCTCGTGGGCTTACTCAATATCTACAGAATATGTAATGTAAAAAAAATCGACAGCCATCATTTTATCTGGAGGAGGATGGATTTATTTCCATTTCAAAAAGAGCTTTATCAAAGAAAACCTTTGAGAAAATTGAACACAATTTTGCTTTATAAATAAGTAAACAGTTATCGACACTTTTGATCGCATCTTAACAAGGCCATTTGTGAGTGTAAGTATGAATTTTGTGGCACATTGCAAATCCGATTGCAAATGAGACGGCAATAGTGCACCAAATAGCACTATTTTCATTCGTGATAGGTTTATTTCAAATGAACAAACCACCATACACGTGTTGGCCATTCATTGATTGGCATAGCTATGTCAACACAATTTAATTTATAGGCAAAATTTGAATAATTTATTTATTGGGAATCTTATGATCGAATATCACAGCTGGTCTTACTTTCTGTGCCGCAAGGGTTATCGAATCCACGACAAAAAATCCTCATTTTATCTCAAAGAAATGAAATAATTAATTTTGTAGCTACTAATTTTCAGCCCTTACAAGCACTTGAGGGATTTGAAATTGTCATTTGTCATCTCACTATATTATTTTCCGTCTCCTTTCTTCCTACAGATTTTCAAGGAACGAGAACACAAGTAAGTAATTAAACAGGAAACGGTGGGATAGCGGACATGATCATTTATTTTTCTTTCATGCCGAAACTTCGCTGGTTGTGAATTGGAATACATACTCTGCCATCTATTCTAGCCCGTGTGTACTACTTACTAACAAAAAGTTGATGTTCCCTGAATTGCGTCTAAATTATTGTTCCCAAAACACGCGTTGAATAGAATGGGAAAAGCTGATCCCTATTTAACCCTGAAAGGAGAAAGGACCAAATAATTTCATAATAAGGAACGTCCGAATGTCAGAGATTGAACTGATGATACCAAAAATGGAGGTGAGACATATTCTAGCGTTTAGCCATGAGAAAGGAAGGAATAACTTTATTTTAACTGATACCACATTGGTGTATATTTGCCTTTCGGCCCAGTACATAATTTCTAATTGGATTGTCTACAATTTAGAGTTTGTTAAAATATTATTGACAATCAATTATATATAAATTATTGTATGCAATTCTGTAAGAACCACGAATTATTATAGGAATAACTGCATCATTTAACATTTGTTTGGGAAGTTTAAATCACAGTCTAAATTTATTAAGAAATTGGAGCCTGAAGTTATTTAATTAATCATGCAAGATGGAATCAAATATACACCATTTCAAATTACGTGACCAAAATGATTGCATGTTTTGGAAAGGTAAAATTGCAATGGGTACAAAAAATTATGCACTTCGCCCATATGTTACTATGAATTTGAAATTTGTGTTGGTCTTATAGTAGGGGCGACAATCTTCCTTTCGGGTTAAGAAATTCAGTGCAACCACGAGTTGTGCGTGAGACAAAAATAAATACTTGATCAGGGATGAGAATTTTCTGAATGTATTAGGCCTTCAATTGTAATAAATATCACTTATTTTTTCTCGATGCAGGAATACCTTGTTTGGCTTGAACAATTATTCCTCCAAGTAAAACTGTACTTCCATGCAAATTATAATCTACATGATTTTCTGTAAATACATTTTCCATTCTTACATTTTGTTTACGATTCAAATATTGTTACACCTATGCCTTTGCAAATAATTTTTCCAAGCGATGCAAAATCCGCGTTTCCGTGTGTAAAATCATGTAAGAGTGGCCATTTTTGATGCAAGTGTAAATTGAAATCATTTTTTATTTTCCCAGACAGCCGAATACAAAGCTGGGACAAGAAATTCCCATGAATATGTTTTGTATGTGAATTGTGTCCATTTAACAAAAGCGTAAAATGGTTTACAATTTCACTATAACGAAGTACTTATACAGTAACGCATACAGAGAATGCAATGTAAGTCGACATATTACAATATCTGTTGTCGCCTTTGCAGCATATGTTTCATATATATTTATATATGTATGTGTGTGTATGTATATGTCCACTCAAATCCTCACGAGTTCAGCTATAATAGTAGTAGAATAACATTGTTTTTAAAGTTACTATTTAAAGTCCTCATTGCAGTTAAGATTGTTCTTACATCGATATAATATTTTTTCGGATTTTTACGGTATTTTCATTGAACCACTATTCGTAGCAATTAATACTATTATCAATTAATTACACGCATCAGCACGTACACGTGTCGGGTACTTCTTTTACAGGATGTGTGTTCAGATTTAGTAAGTACAGGTTCATATATTCAATAGCGGGTTATATCATTTAATAGTCATCTTTAAATGTGTGCACATTTAACCTTAAAACACGACCTTGTTACTGCAACAGTTCCTAGTAAGTTTCTGTTGAAAACGGGGGAA
Source organism: Spatulosminthurus flaviceps (assembly GCA_034693705.1). Classification (NCBI taxonomy): domain Eukaryota; kingdom Metazoa; phylum Arthropoda; class Collembola; order Symphypleona; family Sminthuridae; genus Spatulosminthurus; species Spatulosminthurus flaviceps. The sequence goes on from JAQFXU010002266.1 coordinate 5,206, forward strand.
ATCTTTCTGATCTACAGGCTACGCACAAATTATGCATGCAATTTCATATTACCACTGATTTACAATGAAAGGGGTTGATATATTACTTTTTTTCATATTTTAAACCAATGTCGACTGAATACTTTCAGCTACGTTTCTTTCTGTATTTAATTTAGTAACACTCACTGAGTAACACCAAGAAAATTATTATTCGTATTACGTAACTAATGATTTGGATAAAATCTGGGGTGGCATGTGGCGCATACAATTTATTATCCAAACAATAACCTACAATTTACACCCACCAACTAGGTTAGATAAGCAACAAAAAAGTACTTGTCCAATACAAATTAGGTTTTTACGCCAAAACGCATGTCATGCAATATCACGAATTATTAATTGTTTAAAACATGAATGTAGACGCTATCATAAAGAGGACTGTAAACCTCAACATATACACAAATGTAACAATGAACTGAAAATTAATAATTGAAACAACAGAAATTATTCAGTCTGATTCCAGTCGATGGCATAGCAAACTTATTTTATTTCGAATAATGTTATGACTAATGTCATTTCACCATGCTAATTAGCAAACAAATAAGTATGTCAAAAAAACAACGTGCAATACAGATTGCATAGCAGTACATACATACGTACAGTGAGTGAATTGCTTTTTGTAAGTCAGACTCGACTCCACTACAACACATCATAATCTTATGGTAAAATTTTTTCTGACACGGAATAAACGTTATGTATTTAAAAATAACAAATTCCATTTTCAGGTGAAAACGTGCAAATGGAAGGAAAAATTAGTTACCCACACCTACCCTAAGACATACTATTCTTCGGCATAGTAACATAAAGACAAATGTTGCAACACAACTACGCTTTTGATTACGGACACTTAACGACGTGTCCGTATGCTCACCAAAAAAGAAAGAAAGAAGAAGACAAAGTTCACGGAGAAGAGTCGGTGGTTTCAAAAAACTTTGATCCGGATCCGCAACATATAACGTGTGAACGAAAAAATATAAGGAGACATCACTCTTGACAAGAATTGAGACAACACAAACGCCAAAAAAGAGACAAAAAATGATTAAGGAATCAACACACCTACACTGAATTTCAGTTTATGTTTTATAACAGAGTGAGTAAATTCGTTGCGATTATTACGGATAACTAGAAAACGTGTGAACTCCCTATTTCTCACTGCTTCATAAACTCTAAAAAGTTCAGCCAATAAGTGCCTTCTAATTAAAATATAGTTTTCAGGTATACGAAATTACGAAGGAGGGCAATAAACGTAATAATCAATTCATACCTATAGATTATTGAGTATCAAGCTTTTTGTAAATCTTTCCTTTAAATTCTAATAAACGAAAATAATTACAAATACGAATCACAGCTGATTCGTACGTAAACACTACACCTTAAGTTTCTCAAGTAAGGTACTTGAATTTAAGTTGAAGTAATAATTTGTTGCCCGTCGTTTAATTTATAAGTATATTTTCAACGGTCGAGTCTCACTGGATGACAAAATAAGTCTTACCATTCCATCATTTGGCAGCAATTCAAAATAAAAAGTGTTTTTGACCATAGAAGCATACATTATTATTTTATCCGAATATCCGTCTTGCACAGTCTCGAGAACAGATACAGTGAGTGTTAAATGCATTGGTGTACGTCGCGGCTGAAATTTTATTCATTGTTCGAAGGAAAGCGATAGGACCATCCAGGATTTTCGGGTTGATGCTGATTCCAAATATCCGATGTGAATGGATTGAATCCCAAACCAGCCTGTAAAGTCAAGTACAAGTTGAATAAAGCTAAATTAAGCCCTTGCAACGTGATTTCTTTCCTTATTCACAACGACACGTTTAAAACATTTGAGTAACAAAAAGCAGAAAATATATATCACCTCAACCTCCCGTCGACTTTGGGCTACATCAGTCATTCGGGTTCGGAAATTTAAATCCGACACGCTACCAAGACCTCCTGATCCCTCATGGTTGGACGCACTACCACCAAGCCGGGATGAACCTACAGCCATGGAGTCACTGAAGCCAGAATTTCCATAGGAACTTGGCCATTTCGGTGTAGATGTACTTTCCCAAATTTCTTGAGTGCTACTTATTGGCGCCGGCCCACTTGTAGTAGAGGTGATAATAGCCGATCCAGTTGACGGTGATGATGTTGTGACTGATGACGGTGAGCCATTCCAACTAGAGTATACGCTTTCACTATTCCCTGATGAACTCACCGATGGCCACAGTTCAGAAGAATCCTTTCCAAGATCCAAAGGAGTCCCATTCAGGGTCGTATTATGTCCATCAATATTAAAATACGATGGATTCCAGTTGTCTGCAATTAGGTTAAGGTATTCAGTAAAGAATGGGTCCTTAGACAGAGAGATAAATAATGTTTCACTTACTGGATGCATAACCGCTACCTCGTGGTCTTGAGGACGGATCAGAACGCATTCTATGAGGGAATCCATGCTGAGCTTGGGATGAGGCTGAAGGAGCTGGTTGTTGTTGAGACTGCAAACTTTGATGGATGGAGGAAGAAAAGCCGGACGAATTCCCATTGACTCGATTTGGAATTTGCTGATTATCGTAAGACGAATTCAACTGCCATAGGTTGTTAATAAGTTCATTGGTGATTCCACTACCATTGGAGAAAAGATACGATGAATCCTGAGAGCTACTAGGTCCGTTTCCTTTAGGTGAATGTCTAGTGCTGAAATTATGAGGCTGATGTAGATTGTGACCATGTGAATGAATCCCAAGCTTTGATGGTACCGCTGCTGAATTGGAGGAAAATCCGTTTTGATGAGGAAAATACCCGGATGTTATGTTAAAGGCGCTTGTATCTTGCCTCGATGACGAAATAGGAGAACGAACATTGAATGAAGTTGAGGATGGAGCAGGCGTAAATCCCGTGCCATTTTCTAACGAGTTTTTCCGATTCCAAATGTCGCAACCATTATCTGGCAAAATGTCAGAACCCCAACCTTGCGTCGCGCTCGATGTCCTTACAGGTGGAGTATGCTGTCGTGAACCATTAGATGTATTACTAGAAGTACTTGTCGTTGCCATGGTCATCGTTAAAGCAGCAGTAATAAAGCATCCGGTGCTGGAAACAACAGACGGCGAATGCGATTGCATTTGCGGCGGCATCCTGTGCTGACCTATCACTCCTGGCTTTCTCGTTTGGCCTCTTGCAAGGGCTGCAGAATTAGCAGAATTGCTCATATGAGATCCTCCATTGCTAAAATGTTGCTGGCCGGCTTGAATCATGTTGGGTGAGTTCGAGGTATTATTAGGTGATGATTGCTGTCGGTCTCCACTTCGTTTGGTTGGTCGATTCATCACAAAGGCTGCCAACTGCGTTTGAGTAGCCAGCTCACTTAAACCATCACCACTCGACGCTCGAGGTGTATCCCACAAGGACGAATCGTGTTTCGGAGAAACACTTCCTATATTTACAGACGAATTGAAGACAGATTTATAGGATACTGCTTTAGAAAGAAAATGCAAATAAACAACGCATATATTCAGACAAAATTTACCTTTTCTGGCTGATGTATTAAAATCTTTCTTCTTCAAGCATTTATTCTTAGTAAACTCATCAAATTCAAGTGACAAATAAGATCCAATTCCATTTTCTTTTATGGAGCCTTTGCGAACATCTTTTCCGGATGAATTCTTCGACTTGGTGGAGTGTGAGTAGTTATCACTGCTACTTCCACTGCTTGCACTTTTACCACTTAAAGTTCTTTCCTTTTCTCGCATTTCTTCATCACATCTTACCATCATGACTGCCATCATAACATCATCCGGATTCGAACTTTCGGTTGTTGTAGAGGATGTTTCTTCTTCTTTACCAGAACAACCGTTGCTCATTTTACCAAGATTCAAGTTACCAAAGTTGATAAGCGATGACGCTTTCCCCTCTTTCTTGTTGTGTACCATGGAAATATTATTGCTTGAATTGTGACAGTTTGCACTCTTTTTCTTTTTACTGCTTTCAAGATTTTTCTTGGTTGTGGTATTCAAGTTACTGCTGTTAGAACTGTTATTATTATTGTTGAACCCGTATGAGTCGTCCAACGACGTGTTCAAGTTGTGACTACTTTTAGTGCCACCACCAGCGTGACCGTTACTTTGTACATGCCCTTTTCCATTTTTTAGTAAAGATGATGAATCTACCGTTTGCGCATTTCCTTCAGAACCTGTGTGGCTAGCTTTCGACTTTTTCCGATTTCTCAAAGAGGTACTTGTATTGGAAACGCTATTTGAAGAAATATGATTGTTTTCTTTCTGTTCCAACTGGGACTGCTGTTTCTGCGCAAAGCTTACAGAATTTCCATTGGAAGACGTTTGTGTTTTGGTACTCCCACTGATTCCCGAAGGGCTCTGACTTTGATTACGCTTAAAACGATTATCAACTTTGTCATAAACTGCTTTTAGGTCTAGTTTTGACGTTACCTCTCTAACATCATTTTTGCCGACATCTGTAAATGTAAAACAATGACACCATTAAACAACAACGTAAGTAATACAGCTGATTATCATTAGCAAAATGGTATTACCTTGGCGATGTTCAGCTGGTATAACTCTTACAGTAGCAACTACAGCAGACGATACAACTGAACCTGCTTCGAAATATGCCATAAGAGCAGCAGCAATTATTCCTACCACGATGCCAGCAGCTAATAAGTACTTCAGCACAGGTTCCCACGTGGGACGACTAATAATGGCAGCGCATATGCTTAGCATCCCACTCGGCACCGTTGCAACCAAGGAGTAATTAAATTGCTGGAGAAAAGTAAAAATTATGGAAATTAACATTCTTGATTTTAGAAGTAGGATAAAATGCAGGAAAGGGTCAATTCTTTACTTACACCACCCGCAGAATCTGTTAGTCTTAACGACCGTACGATTCGAGCCATTGTGAAATCAGGCGTGAAAGCAATATCAATGGAATGAGTCTGATTTGGCAACAAAGTGAACGGATGGCAGTTAAGGATACGAAAACCATAGCCTTCGCAGGCATCAACTGATGTAGCAAATGAAGTAATCGCGGAGGTCCAAATTGACCCTTGTGGCGGGTATATTTCTAATAACTTAATTTCCACTGGTATTTCTCCAATATTTCGAGCTATGAAGGACCTTCGCACGGTTAGTTGAGGTGGTACGTACTTGCTAGTCTGTTCACCTGCAAAATGTGTAAAAATAGCACGAATATTTAATATGGGGCCCTAAATGCTCGTGAAAAATTTTAATGGCAACATAAATTTACTTTGACATCCTTGGAGTAGCTTCTCTGTGATTTGTAACAATAGAGACGAACCAGGCGCTCCGTTTCCAATGGTCAACTGACCGGTTCCAGCACGCCCTTTTAACCAAACAGCTTCGACAGCGGTCAGATTATTTCTGAGATAGAATTTACAACCTTGAGTTTGAGGACTTACAGTTTACATGTACAGACTCGAAGTTCGAAGTCCAGTTCAGAGAATTCGTGTCAGGAAAGTCTGAATTATGACTTATGACACAGATGTTATATCGTCAAATAATATTTTTGACGATATCTCTCATGTGGTAAACTTCTTGGTACATACACGTCCAAAATGTTCTTTGACCTCTTATGTTTTAAGCCGCCATTCACATTTTCCTGACACGAATTCACTGGTACAGTTGCAATAAATTATATGTCCCTTCAGTTGATGCTGATAATATTTAACTATTAGACTAGTCTCAGAAACAGTAATTATTACAATTTTTTTACCTTAGTAAAATCACAGTACTTGCCACATCTTTTGAAATAGGTCCAAACTTGGCCTTCAAAAGAAATTTGGCACTTGGAGGCAAGAAAAATGTGACCCCTGTTGAATCATCTACCCCAAGTATATCCTGAACAAACTGCTTCTGCACTTGAGAAAATATTAAACTTCCATTTGAATGACTAGATGAAGGTACCACACCATCCAAGGAGAATACTAGTAAAGAAATTAAAATTTTATTATTGAGTTGCTTCAATACTGAGAATGGCGTAAAGTAATATTTGGGACGATGATTCGCTTCAATTACCGATATTTCCTTCTGTTAAATTACCCCCCACACCGCTACCGCTAACAAACTGTTGCCATAAAGGTCCATATTGGCTGGCGAGAATCGCTTGAACGACTAGAGGCGAATTTGATGGGTTAGTTATCGGGATGTCGACAACTGTCTCATTAGCAAGAGCTGTCAGAGGAAACACAACCACTTTTGATGCCGTGAGTCTTGGCCACGAGTAGCTCACCTGCGTCTTCATTTTGTACCCACTCAGTTCACTTGTCTCCACCCACAGAGACATATTCATTACTACAGATTCAAAACAAATATTGAATGTTTAGCGGAAAACTGCAAAAATCCTCAACTAGTAGGAATAAATATAATAAGCGGGCTTTGATTCCTAGCAAACCTGCAACTTTTTTGACAGTTTCAAAACGTTTCTGCAAAGCTTGATAAATTGAAAAGTCAGTATCTCCAGTTTCCCAGTTCGGTTTTACCCCACGGACCCATTCTTTGCCAACTAGGAAGGTTTATAAGGGAAAAATATAAACGAGAGAATAGTCTATGCCAGAAATATGTATTCTCATGAAGGATTCACTTTTACCACCAAATCATTTTTATACATACTTAAAGTTTCAAAGGAAAATCCAGAATAGCAGTTAGAGCCACAAAATTTTCTAGGATCAAAATGGACTTTGCCGACGTAATTTTTTCGGTGTGGAAGAATTTCTGGATTTTCTTGAAGTGACACAGGCGTAAACCACATGGACGAAGGAGGACTCGCTCTGAGACCTCTTAGACTAAGCGTATGATTGAACGTCGAGCCTAAGTGAAGCTTTTCAAATGAGATCTTTCCCTGGAAACAGTAAGAATGAACATAAGACAATGACCACATGACCAGTCGAAATCAATAATACTTTGCTTAGAAGAAACTCACAGGAAATGCTTTATCAAAGACGACCACATCAGCATGTACGCATCCTTTGGAAACAGAAAATCGAAATGGCACACGGATTGTTTGGTTGTGATCAGTTGTGACGTAGGCTTCCCCCCAAAATGCCCCCTCTAATGACGGTCTTCGAATTTCAATTGAAAACACAGCCATATGTCCAGATTGAAGAAACAACTAAACATAAAAATTTAGTAATCATAAACACAAACTTAAGTCATAATGGAATGATCACAGTAACTAAATGAATTACTTTCTGGTGCATTACCGATTCGTGAAAGTAGTAAGTTCCACGTTTTGACTAAATATGCCTCCAAGAAATATTCTATACAACGAAACTATGCCAATCTGAAACAGACTTACGGATTTCTTTAGACTGTCAAAATCTTTTATCCTCGCTAGATCTTCTTTTGACCCTTTCTGCATACCAACAAGTTCAACTTGCGTCCACGTCGCATTGGATCCCCAAGACTTCAAACGTACTTCAACAGGATTAACATTATCTAATGCAAAGTATTCTGTATGCATCGAAAAGAGTTCAACCCTTCCGAAGTCAACCCCATTTTCTTCAACAGTTTGTAAATGCAATTTTCCATCATAACATGTGATTGGTAACCGAAGATTCGTGATATTACTCTTCAATGTTACTTGAACCTCTGCCTTTGAAGCACAAAGTTCCCCTTTCTTCTGCACTTTCATGGTAAAAATTGCCTTCTGCTCTCCCGGTGGTATCACTTGCGATTGGTTAAAATTATCCACATGTACTATCTCAGGATGACTCACACTTACTTGGTAGATCGCTATTGCGGCCGAGTAATTGTTACGAACACTGAAATAGTCATTAAACAAACGATAAACGATATAAATCCCAAAATATTAAGTCATCCGAGATTTCACGTCTAATGAATCGTCATTCGAATTCTATTCCACCAAATTAATTTAGCAATAAAAATAAAATGTTTATCTTCGTTTGGGTTTCATTTAATAGGATGGATCAGAACTAACGAAGCACTAACTCTGGCATCTCTTAAGGGATATTAACTATTAATATAAATTCACCAAAATCATAAAGCTAAATAAATGCCTGCTTTAAGATGTGCCAGAACAAATAAATATAATGGGCAGCACAAATTTGCAGCACATCCCAACTCGTACATTATACCTGAAATTGCGCGGTGGTATGTTGTCAGCCTTGACAAAAAACCCCAGAGATGAAGTATTGTACTGCAATTCTCCTGGTAGAACCGTTGCGCGGAACGGTACTCCTATGGACAGTCCACATTCGCTGCGAATCTCAATCAGCCCATGTGTTTGTCTTGAAGCATAGGCCATCGATGCTGCTCAGAAAAATCAATACGTAAAATTAGATTAGTGTCTGCGACGAATTCCGGAAACTTAAGTTTTTGCTACAATTTTATTTACAATTATTACTATTTTTGCTTCTAGTAAATGTTCACTTTACAGATATTTTATGCTACGAAATATTAATTGTCGGAATGTTCGAAGACCATAATGGTTAATCAGGTTCAGGTAGTCTAGAAAAATCACTTTGGACATAAAAATTTTAATCCACTTACGATCAAATGTGACCAGAGCGACGACCGTCGAGACAGTACTGTCTGGCTCAAGTAATAGAGGACGAAACTCGATACGAACGGCCGCATTGGAGTCTCCTTTTACTGAGATTGACTGCAGAACACAAAACAGGTTGATACGATTAGAAAATAAAAATAATGCATCGCTTAATAATTCTTAATGTTCTCAATCTAATTCAATTTAAATCCAAGAAAATCCTAAAATCAAATCAAACTCTCAAGCAAACCTGCCGCCACAAATTTTACTTGTGGCATAAAGGCCACCTGGAACTAAATGAGCTCCGTAATCGTAATCAGTCCAAATAAGTACAACCGTTTGTGAAAAACGTTGTCCATTTAACTTGCTAGAGTTTTAACTTTCTGCATTAATATCCACTAACTGACTTTGAACTGGACGACTACAGATCTGCTTTAATAGAATATTAATTTGTTTACTGCATGAATTAGCAATCAATAGATTACAATGACTTGCAACCGATCAAGACTACATAATACTCAAAGCTAATAAGATTCCGTATCCTATTGCTTCAAATGTTCAATTTCATGATCAAAATACTGCAACAGGTACCTGAACGTTAACGGGCAAGTGTTGAGCGTTGATGAGTGACAATTTAAGTGTCTTTGGCTTATCGGAACGTACTAGAAGCCCAAAATCCAAAGAATCTTGTGGAGAATAGATTCCTGGGGCGGAACTGACTTGAACTTCCACCGGAACAAGTAAATACTCTGACGATACTGTTGTACTATTCACTCTAATTCTACAAAATCCAGTAAAAAACCATCAATCCTTCCAGAAAATATCCACACCACTATTAAGCTAATACAGTTTTACGCAAAAGTATAGTTTTTTACATTTAGAAAATGTTTAGCGTACACATACTTGATATAACCAGTATGGTTTCCTTCGGTCTTTCCTTGAAAACTTCCCTTCATGACAGATTTAGTTTGGAAGGGTTCGATCGCCCATGCAGCACCTTCGCCTTCCTCAGGAACGCCGTCAGGAAGAGTTAAATGAAAGTCAGTTCCACTGGAAAGCATTTCAACAACCTGAATCCTCTTGTCGTGCGGGTTGTGCATTGTTATCAATGGCTCATAGCTTCCATTCACCGGGATGCGCGCTCCGACCAAAGGTCTCAGTCTATAAGGATTCGGTAATCCGAATCCACGAACCTGTAATGAGATTTCATTTCAACCGCTCATTAAAATTCTGTAAATTGTAATTATTCTAGAACATGACCCAGAAGTCAAACTTCAAGAAGATATTATCCAGACACTACTGTTTGTTACTCTCAATATTAATTTTTCATGTTATAGAACTTACGTGATATTTGAACAACCCTTTGGAAGTGTGAATGTACAAGTTGGACTCTACGGGTCCCTCCATTCGACTAAGAAACACAACTTCGAATGTTGTGTTACCGCCGGGAGTAATCATCTACACGAAAAATAAGGTGTGAATGTGAATACACATTCCCGCTTAACCAATATAACATACATTTGACAAGGATACATCAGCAGACCCCTTAACAGATGAGCATTTGCTGCCAACATAAAATTAACATATAAATATAAATTATATACCTTGTCGGCGAAAAATGATGAGTGGAAATGGACAGTATTGCCCGAAATCGAGATCAATTTCAAGTTCTCATCTTTCAGTCGGTTCTCCACCCTGACTACACCCAGGCGAGGCATCCCCACTGGGCTGTAATATAAAAATAAAAACCATTTACTTAAGGTTTTACTAACTGTAATTTATTGCTAAAAATGCTAAAAAACATGGGCAAGATTTGTTGCATCGAAGTCTTACGTACTTGTTAAGTGTTACACATGTGGTACTGGAGATATTTTACCAATACTAATGAATTTTTTCGAAAAGAATAAAATCATTCCTTTACTAAGCTAATGACACTGAGGTTACTTCTGTCGGAGGGCAGAAGCTGAAGCAGTAGAACCTTCTCAGTTGAAACATTCAAGGGAAATACAACTATTTAACCCTCCAAAGGTAGTAGCACTAATGATGCTTGATATGATCGATTAACTTTTAATTTCTCCACTAAATGTCACCTATGCTTTCGCTCGTAATAATATGAGGTATCGATAATTAGTACCTAATCTCTGCTTTTAACGCAATTCTAGTGAAAAAGTTCGAAATAAATACACATTTTGACGTTACTTGTGGTTTTACCGCATCGCATAGTATCGTATGTACAAATATGTAATGCAAAGCCATGAAGGAACTTCCTCTGTAATATTGTAATGCTACATGGCTCTAACGCAAGTTCAGACAGATTTTTACGGACATTGGGACATTTTAAGCTTGTTGTTTGGATTCCCTAGCAAAAATAAGTGGTAAATAAATAACTAGTAAAAATCAGGGAATGCAATTAATTAGGTGCTGTCTACATTACAAAATTAACGCCTAAAATTATTATCTATTATCGGCCTTAAATTAACTTTCACTAGCGTTTCTCCTTTCGCGCTGACTCAACAGGAATTATTGTGAGTTAAATTTTCCATGGTTTTGCTCTTTGACCTTAGCAAGGACTAGGGACTTTAATTTTGTTCACACAATAACAACATTCCTCGGCATTCGTTTACAAAACTAATGCACAAATTATGAAAAGCAAAAAAATATTTATTCGAGACTTGGAATAATATTTTATACTAGCAAAAAAAGTAAAAGTCATTAACGGGGTAAAGAAACTGTATTGTAGATTGTAGCAGCTGATAATCCTTTTGGTACTTGTGTAGTTCATTCGTAAAAAGCACGGAAAAATTCGAAATATACGATTATGAGTCCAAACAAAAAGGAGAAAAATCTATGCGAAACAGTCTTTCCATTTATTTCCATATGTACCTTAGCTTTTCATTCTTCCACAAAACAGATGCAAGGACTTTTGGTAAAGTACTTGAAGAGCTTGCAATGTACAAAATACTAAGTAGGTTAATCCGTCCACGTAACCATCAGCATACCAATTTAAAGTTCTTGCATCTAATCCCTTCTTTCTTCATGCATGCATAATATTCCATTATTAATCCCATGATATCACCGCTTACGCAAACTAATCCAAAGCGACAGACCTCCAGACCCGGGTTAATAATATAGTCTTTAGCCTAATATATAGAAAATTTTAAAAATCAGTGACATAATTTATGAAGTAAATTGCTTGCTTCATCAACTATTATGATACTAAGATATTCACCGTGATTCTGGTGACCTGATGACAAAAGATCAGTTCGAATTTCGTACTTATTTACTACCCCTTGCCCCCTGAACTTAAACAAAAATACATTTGCTTTCATAATAATGAAACCAAGCATGGTAGCAAAAAATTATTGTACTGCATAATTACACGTATTTATACATCATCTGCTGCAGTCGACAAAAGGTCAACGCATGCACGAGCTATTTTCATACATCCGGATTGTTTGCCTCATCCATACCAAAAAAATAAGACCAAACATGATGCATCTTACATATACGTCTCCGTAAAATAAGGAATTGTGTAAATTCCACACAATACATTATCATAACTTCGCAACAGGTCCCAACAGTACACAACAAATATTATATGTAGATTTTCATATCTAGAGTAGCTCTAAACAAAAACTCTAGCTACGCTACAAAACAAACATGCCTATCAGGTCTTTGCTCCAAAACTTATTATGACGTAAGCTGAAAAGTAAATGTTTGATTAACAAGTAAAGGAAAAAGCAGTACGAAGATGTTAGCGCATCGACTTTAAACTCTGCATCTTTGAAATACACCTAAGGGTTCGGAACTGGCTCCTATGTGTTGTTTTGGGATGTAGTAGTAAACGCCAATACGAGCTTACTTTTTTCCGCGAGCGAATCTTTCAAAAGTAGAAAAGTCTATTTCTTGCGAGCCATAAAAATACGCATCTTTGTAAAAAAACAGATTTTCAATATCTCGTTGAACGGTGAAAGGCCACAGCCATTGCGAAAATACGTATCCCCCACATTCCACCCGAGTTGACAAAAAACAACCCAACATTGTCCGACGAATAATTATGTATAGTTCAAAACATTTTTTCCTCCCAACGTGCACGTATAAACTTACATATCGTCGGGTAAAGTCCAAAAGGCGCTATAATTTTGTTTTTCCCATAACGTTACGAAAATTATAGCGCCTTTTGGACTTTACCCGACGATATGTATGCTGACAAACATGGGTCGGAGCCATGCCATGGCCCCATGTGCTCGGCATTTGTCCAAATACTAACATGTATACTACTCTTTATTAAACTGCCTTTTCTCAGTGTATTAATACACCAATACGAGAAATTCCTAAGAAATGTCACTTACATTCAGTAAATATTATATGAAATTATTTTGAGCTATGGTCGAGCAAAACTTAGTACTCTGTCCTTCGACAAACACCTTCTAATTTGCACAATTTAGTAAAAGTTCAAAAATTCACCTTAACCATTAATGGTCACAATACAATTAATCCTTGAAATGACACCCGAACTTGATTTCTAATTATTAAGGTCTGTGATGCAAAATGTGAATATTTAACCCAAGTTACTTTTTCCATATTTAAATACGTCCCATTACAACAGAAATTTGCTTACATCTTGTCCTTCTTAATTGACCGATTATATGTTCACAAATTAGCGGAGGCGTAAAAATCAATAGTTAGTATTAGTTTTGCTACCAACGATAACACATGCAATAAGCTCGCTTTGGCACGTTCTCATACAGTACGAAACTGCTTTGAAACAAGTATACAACGTACATATTGCACATGATGTACTCGCACTGTTTGCAACCATGTACAGAGAGAGACGGTTGAAAGAACTTAAGAACCGCCTGGGCTTGTACACTGTAAGTAAAGCCAGCTATAAAATTATTAGATGGTGTTTACATTACAAAAATACCTATTCGGTTATTGAAACATGTTCCTATCTTAATTAAAACTTCAGCGAGCCTCCCATGCATACCAAGCAACTATTCCAACAATTACTTTTCAATTTGTATCCCTCGTCTTCATAGCCCACACTGTCTATACTGACAGTGGCTGCTTAAAAAATTTTCATGAACAGTAAAACCAAATCATTCCAGTCTCCTTAAGTACCTACTATTTTTAGGGAGCAATAATTCTAGACTAATTAGGGACTAATTCTTTGGAATATTTTCATACCCTACCATTGCACTGCAATTACAACAGTTTCATTTTCTTACAAATAAAATCCAAATGTAGGGTAATTAGATTCAATAATTAGGAACAATAACTGATGAAGCGTCAATCTGGACATAGTAGGATTCTTACTACTGTAAAATAAATGGTATAGGATTATACCAAACCAACCTGAACAAGCATGGTTAAAATGATATGATATGATGCTTTAAATAACTAAGGAGTGCTAATAAATTACTGACGCTGAAGCCGAGTGAAAGTTTTCTTGAACTTAAAGAGAAATTTCCACGGTATATGTACGTAATTTCTTGCTGAAGATATAAATTCGTTGATACATCCGTACTACAGATTACGAGCATGGAGTTATTCATGAAAATAATACTTTCTTTGAGCTGCGTGAACGCGAGGTGCATGTACAGATTACAGTCGTCAATAACAAATCCCAAAAACTGACTGAGACAGAAAATATAGCGAATAAAAAGAATCAATACGGAAATATACGCAATGACTTCCACTCTTCCGGTTCAACGAAGTCCTTGAAGTTCAAAAGAAACATACACGAAGTGCAATATCACAAGCAATTCTTTTTAATCCCGAATTTCCAAGAAACCGTACTTTTCTAGCTTCCTTCTTCTTTTCAACAAGCTCCTTCAAAAAGGGATCGTACAAATTGTAGTATATTAGAAAAAAGCAGCCACTGTGCTTTGTCAGGAATTTCAAAAAATAAGCCTACAGAACAGACGAGGGTTCAAAGAATAGGGTTAAATCAAGAATTTATAATACTCTAGTATTGTTGCACATTACATACATGCAGTAATAGGCACAAGCAAGATGAAAGTGATGAAATCTTCCTATTGCCAAACGACTTGAAAGATTTTAGTACATCCGCATCACGGACTTTACATAACACACAAATAGTACGTATGTGGCAACTGGTAGTTGTCAACTAGTACTACGTACTGCCAGGGCCAGGGCTAGTAATAATTATTATAATCTTCTACAACGTAATAAGTACCATTTCTTGCATAAAAGACAATGACGGACAAGAACCAAAAGTTGAAGGGATATAATATTTGTAACATCTACAACTAATTCACTTAAGAAACATAAATTTGGATTTACTGCAATAACAGCATTTCATCTTACAATCGCGCGGCAATCCCATCAGATTACTTGCTGCAATCAGTTGCGAAGCGCAAACGCATAATTTATATGAAGAAACCTGGAAACAACTTCAACTTCTTAAATTCAGAAGAAAGTCTTACGTGCTGCTTTTACTCACTCCTCTGTTATGCTTTTGTATGCATCAAGCGGTCAATTTTTTGGAGTGCAAGCGGGATGATTCTGCATGCCCCAGTTACAACATTTACATCATAATGAATATGCATACTTCATGTATAGATATATGAACGCATCTTCTTTTCGCAGTCCTTGTGCTTCCACTTCGCTACAGTGAATTAAAAATTGAGACCGCGCTCTATTTTCTCTTTTCTCTAGCATTACCACATCAAAAGTTACCCCTATTAAGTCAAAAGAAACAATGAAACAACTTGGAATGAAAAAGACTATCTGTAACCGAGGTGCACTAGAGAAAACCTGACAAAAATTCTCTCAATAACATAACAACTGCGTACTTATATGATTGGGAGCCTCTCTCCTTCTTACTGTCTGCTTCGAAAAAACAGTTAAGAGACTCCCAAGCAGATCATTGCCTTAGTTGCCATTGCTATTTTTATTCGGAAGAACATAATCAACACCTAGACAACTTATGATGAGCACATACATAATAACACAACGATCGTCAGATCAGACCCAAGAATATTCATTATTACAGCACCACGTGCAAAGCCTACTGACTGACATTCACACATAAACAGACTTTATAGCCTAGACACTTCTGCAGCATGTGCGGCCCAGGAAAGTAAAGCAAGGGCACGCACATGCTATTAGATAGAATAATTAAAATGCTATGCTGCTCTCACAGTATAACATAATGTACAACCACCTGGGGCGAATGTCTAGCAGGTGAAAATTCAGTGTCAGCAGAACTAACAAAAGGTGAAATAAAAACTGAATGCTCAAACATACGTACATCAGACGAGTAACTACACCTTAGTTTGTAGGAAAAAATATTTTATTTCAATCTTATCCTCAGCTATTAATTTATGAGAATGCTCTTTCCTGTATTTAATGGAAACAAAACTCGATTATGTTGGAAGAAGGAAAAGGAAAACTAATAATTTTATGCTAGACATGCTAGCATTACGACAAGAAAAGAACCGTACTGCTTACAGAGTTACCATTTCCAGGAAAATTTAATGCAGTATTTACCACCCTTAACCTTTATTGGGGTATCTGTAGAATACAGTCACTGCAGGACTCCATATTAACGAAGTCTTGTGCTCCAACTCCACGAGTAAAAACGTGGCTGAATCTTCGTACAGGAATAACAACAAGTTCTACGTCAACATGTATATTTCAAGTCTATATAATATTTACAATACAAGGGTGATTTGGCATTAAAAACTCAGTTTTCGAATTTAATTTTCTTGCCAATGTGTACGATTTAGAAATCGATTAATGATGGAAAAATAAGCTTCCGAATTTTTCCTTTCCAGTCAATGTTTTTGATTTACAAATTTTGGATTCCACATTCATTTAAAGCGGATCTACTTTTCGGCACCCAAAAAAATTTTCCAAAACCCGTTTTTTCCCCAATTTTCTTCAAATTTGTTGTTTTTATAATTCCGGTACTGGCGAATTGATTATAAAGGTTAATTCAGGGTATGTTTGAGATGGGACTTGGAGCATATATATTGAAGTAATGGTAATTATGCGGAGATTTTTACCAGGGTTTTGTACCCTTAAAAAGTTTACATTTTTCAGTTCCGATTTATTTGCGGGTAACTGAGCGCAAAAATATTCTTA
>JAQFXU010002267.1:0-21868 GCA_034693705.1 Spatulosminthurus flaviceps
GCCGGGCTGATTAAATTTTTAACGGGTATCAGTCGGGTTCGGGTTTAATATTAGGACCGGGCCCCAGCTCTACTACATAGTTTTGCTTCAACTTTGAGGTAACAAAGCAAGAGATACGCGTGTGAAGACTGACAAAGAACATTTTCTTTATTTTCAATATCTTGTTCAAGCACAGACTATTTCGAAACCTTTAAAAAGCATGAGCCCGTCTCTAATTATAGGTCTATAGGAAGCATATTATCCACGGTAATAATATTCAGTGCAAGAATTATGCGGAGGAATTCAATGATTATCTAAGCCGTCCTCTATACTCACCTCTCTCGACCCGCAACCATTACTACATTGTAGAAGTTGGCAATAATAAAAAAAATAATGAAATTGACAGTAGGATTTTTTAATTTATTCAAGTGGATGGAAGGGGCCATTGAGTGTGTGAGAGGGTAGAGATGAAATCGAAATATTAATTTGACACAATAATGCACGAAAATCATGTTCAAGCATTTAGTTAACCCTTTGATTTATTTGTCTCTGTCTCAATCGAGAGAGAGATGCAAAGGGCTCAACTACAAGCAATTATTACAATGTTATCAGTCATCTTGAGCATGAGTCTTGATGATAAACTTGTACATACAATCTTTCCATCATTTCTCTTCTGAACAAGCACAAGTATTACAGGCAATCTTTGTAGAATCGTTCGGGTAATAACGACCTTAGTTGTCTACCATCTTTAAAGTATAGAACAAAGTATATGTGGATTATACTTGTTAGTGGGAGAGTGCGTGTAAGTATACACAGGGAGACTATCACTACTACTTGATTTGAAAAGTCTTTGGCTCCTGTCTGCATCGCTATCTCTTGAAAAAAAAAGCAATAGATTATAGCTTAGTAAATTCAATATGGTTTATTGTGCGGGTAATTACAGCTTTATTAGTATTACTGGTTACATACATGTGGGCTATGGAAAAATATGTGAAATTTTCCTTGGGGATGTGATTATAAGGTTTTTTGAATGGGATTTAAAGCTGGCACTACTGGCATGGCGTTTCTAAACTGAGTGAGATGGACTCATAGAAAAGATAGCTGATCTGCGCCTAAACTTACAATCAATTTGAAAAATAAATATTTCTACTGTACAGAATAAACTATAACCTCCCCATAAAAATATAGAAGTAAGAGCTTATATGTTATTAGAAAAGAAAGGTAGAGGGAAAATGATGGTGAGCATAATATAAACTGGGAAGTAAAACTCCATTGCCGTTAGGTATCAAAAAATATAAATTACATGGATTTTCTTCACACACAAATCACGTTTCGAAAGAATCCACTAATTTTACTTGAAATTTAAAGATTTTTATCTATAGGGAAAAAACTAATTTTTCAAGGAGATTAGGGAAAGAGCTCGTAAAGGAAATGACTTATGGACCTACACTCGTACACCCCTTATGTGTAGGAAATGTAAAGGATATAGGACTCTCGGAGGAAAAAGTGTATATATTTTTATTTGTGCTCCCAAGTCAAGTCAGAGAGACGTGGCCATTTTTCGGCTGATTGGCTATTGCTTTCAGATTTAATCATCGCTTGCTTAAACGCATTGACTAATTATGCAACCGTGTAAAAGCTAACAGTCTATTGTTGTTGTATGGCTCTCAATTGATGTGGGAAATATTTGGAGTTTAGTTTCTCAATTGTTATGTGAGCATGGAGGAGCAGCATTATATGGAAGGGAAAATAACAATGAAGTAAATTACATACCTCCACCTTTTTATATAGGACGTCACAACTCAAGAGCCACCACTTCCTATGTATTTTCCAATCCTGCCCCTCTCCAATGTTATTATTATATTGTTTGAAATTTTTAAGTTTAAGGATTTTCTTTATAGGTAATACTCCATTATCTTTGCTTCTGCCATGAATGGTTAATTCTACAGGAAGATATATGAGCAGCATCCTTAAGTTCATATTTATTATTCATTCGTAAATCATAAAAATAGAACCAAGGTTTAACTATCTTCCTGTCCTAGTAATTAATAAGCGCATCATCAAAATCAAAGGAAGATATATGTGTAGAATATGAAATTTAATGTTAGCTCAGAATTTCATATGGGAAACCAAAAGTTGTACATGTACAAACATAAATTTCTTTACATTAAGATTTCTGCGGGATTAGAGGATTAGAAAAATAATTAGTAGAAACTAACAAGGAGGAGGAAGGGGCAATCATATAGGATTGGTAAATATTAGCAAGCATAAATATATAGGAGCATGTTATGAATCATAATATCAGAGAAGATTACATATTACCATTCATTTATAAATTATTGAGTATACATATCACGTAATTAGCTCTTCTAACTTCTAGGAATTAGAGTTGTAAAAATTAGATGATTGGAAAAAAAGTTGAAGTGAAGGCTTGAAAATAATTTTTGTTAACTACCAACAAAGGGATTTTCCTCAATAAGTACCTCCGGGGCTAGCAAGTCTTATTATAGGAGGTAAAGTTGGAGGCAATGCAGAGAATTCTATGATTTGACATAGGAAGGTTCGGGATTAAATTCCTGTAGAAAAGAAGACAGATCTGCACTCAGATCACATGTCCGCATTAAAAAATTAGGAAACTTATTGAGTTCATTGATTTAATTGCAATCAAACCTTGCGAGGCTACCTTCTCCACTCTATACAATTCTATTCGGGTGAGTCAGAAGATTGTATATTTGCAAATTTTTCAAATGGGTCAGGATTGCAGATTCTCCCACTATAACTTTGCTGTAGGTACTCCTTCTCTGTATTACTCATACTTATATTCTCAGAGCTCGAAGGAACTTTAGTAAAAAAAAAAATGATGAGCCCAAGGAATCAGATTGGCTGATAAAAAGTTTTGTGAGTGAGTCGTCACGCACATAGAACACGATCAGTAAACCATATATTATTACGGACTCACAAGTTGCCGTCAAAAGAATAACTATATGCCCATTCAGATGTTCCTCATCAGCTCTGCTTCTAGTAAAATAGTTTATAAATTATTATATTCACCAAAATCTTTCGTATATATGAGTGGACATGCATTAGTTTGGATATAGAATATATTTATGCGTTCAAGTTTCTTGCATGTAAAGAACTTTTGAGGAAAAGAGAACTTCTCTGCCTTTTCCATATCGTCTCTGTCAATATAGAAATAAAAATTTAAATTTTCCACCCCAGATAACATGACAATGGAAAATGGAGTTGAAGATGCACTGCATTTCATTTCACTTTTATATAGATTGAGTAAGCTTATACATGTTGCTTCATTGTTGAATAACTGGACTTCGTGACACTCATCCTTGATCAGTCACTATTATTTTCTCCAATTGGTTTTTACTTATGGGGATTGAAAATATTGTGCAGGCTAAAAGTCATTGCCTCAAAAAATCACTCTCTTCTTCATTTCCCCATATTTATCAATCCTCCTCATGAGAAAATCTCTCTATACACCATAAGTACACCTCTCTATAAACACAGTAAATATGTTCTCCTTTGCACGATTTCCTCGGTTTTGTATGGAAATTTTTAATTTGTTTCAGCAATATGACTTGAACGATTGTATTGTATGCAAAGGGGAAATGTATAGTTAGTGAAATGCTTTAGTTACTTCGTTACGATGAACGAGTATATATGACCATATAGTATACTCGGAAAGTACATCAAAAAATGTTGGTTATAATGGAAATCATCCTTTCGGACGATATAGAAATCCTGTAATGTTATGTTCATTGCAGCAGATATATGTTAATAATCGATTGAGAATGGACACGAAAACTTTGAATGGGAATCCATTGAAATGAAACTAAAATGTAATCCAGTTGACAGTAAGGCTATGGTAATTCTATGGGATGATTATGGATGACGTATATAGTGGGGGGATACTTATCAAATAAAATACTTATAAAAGGGATAATTGACGTCTAAAAGATATCGAAATCCCAGTCATATATTCTCCTTTTACCATGTTACTGATA
This sequence comes from Spatulosminthurus flaviceps, assembly GCA_034693705.1. Taxonomy (NCBI): domain Eukaryota; kingdom Metazoa; phylum Arthropoda; class Collembola; order Symphypleona; family Sminthuridae; genus Spatulosminthurus; species Spatulosminthurus flaviceps. The sequence continues at coordinate 3,996 of JAQFXU010002267.1, forward strand.
ATTTATGGAGGAGATGAGGTGCGCACATGGAATGAGCAAATAGCGTGCCTTTCCATCCTTTTTTCCTCACATATCAAAATCAACAAAGACTTTTCATGCACAACTCAATTTTTATGGAGACATGGATTCCGCAATAGAATAATCATCACATTATTTAATGGTACTATCTTCAGCAGCCCCAACATTACTCTGAGGTATTCACTCCAGGTAGGGAATATTTCAAACCCTATTGACCCTTTCCCATATATCGCTCAACAACTTAGCTACATATACGCTCATTGCATATACATAGTGCATTATTACTCCTATAATTTATTTTTGTAAAACTACAACTCAATTATATACGAACAAGTATTACTAAGGGGCCATTAGGTCAAAGAATGTATACGAAGGAACGGATCAAGAATGAACAACACCTAACAAATTCTAAGAATCGGGTCAGCTCACAAACGTTTTATGAAGGCTGGAAAGATTTACTTCTGACAACACGGGTTGCTCAGTGGATTTTTATCCAATATAATCCATTGAATGACACATTATTGCTGAGAGGTTGGGAGGAGAGCCATGAAAAATGCATTGGATGATGACAGAGTTACAAAAGAAATTCAAACTTGAGAATTGATGGCGATGATTCCTGCTGCGCCTTTTGCAGCTCAACTTTATAGGATCTCTTTTGTACCCAGTCGTACTTATTAGATGATCATCATTATAACCATTACTTTTTACATGCTGGTCCTCTGGTTCCGGAAGGGGTTCTTTCATCTGTAAATACATGACATCCTTGTATCATACACTTGTTCATGGTCCTTGGCTCCAATATCTGAGATTTGTGAGGTCCGAACTTTGAAAGCTGAACGTCATTAGTAATGTAATGGTTAAGCTTCATTGGTATTAAATGGGACCGGAGACAAAATATCATTTCATTTGAAATTATCGGTGCATATTTTTACACATATTTACTACAAGTTTTATTTTCTCCTTTGATTCACATATGTGATAGAATACATTTGGTTAACAATATAATGTGTGTGTATAGTAAAAATAATTAGAAAAATTTAGAATGCGCAATATGACTGTAAAGAAATTATTTATGACTTGAATTTTCTGCAGACAAAATAATTGCAATGTTTTTCCCACTCTGTAACATAAATAACTCTAAAATCAATGGAAGAAAATCAGAGCTTGGATGATATACATAGCTAATGTAATCATACTAATTTATCTGGTAATAAAGTGTCGCCGCTAAACTTATATAATATTTGCTGCATATATATTGTGTTTTGAAGCCAGAGAATTAATTAAAAGGTTTTCTCATATGATCGTTAAGTTAATTTGAAACAGTTCATACATGGTGGCTGACGGCTGAAGGAACAGGAATATCCAGTGACTCAGAAGCAGTCATTAGAGGAATATTTGGGTGTTGGTGTGTTATGTATCTTTGTTATATACATCCATACTGTTTTCTGTGTGGTATTGGTAAGAGTTTGAAATTATATACAAAAAGGGACTGGGAGAAGTAGAGAAGTACAGGGAGGTAGAACTTTAATAGCACACCCGACCATATTCTTATAAGGCATTCGAAGTGTATAAAAGACACTCTGTAATAATTAATAAATTAGCTGCACTTGGGTAATATAGTGAGTCTCTTGTCATAATTAATTAAGAGGCAAAATTTGAGAAAATGACTGCTTATGAGCGCATATGCAGAGTTTACTTCCCCAGGGCGATGGGGCACTTAAACCAATTAAAAATAAATAGCTGACATCGCTAATTGCTAAATTGTCAAATTTTAATAGAAACCACAGAGAAAATTCATGGGTTATTTGTGTAAATACATAAATCATTAATCCATTCTCATTTTTTTTCAATTGTAAGGCTATACACGCAATTATATATATGTTGATTGCAAAAGCAATATATAATAATAATTGTGAACAATCTCTTACCCTTGTTTTCTTTCCAAACAGATATATAATAGGAGAGCAATGGGCGATGCTTAAGTTTGGAAATTCTACTGAATTTATGTATGGTAAAGTGTTGAAAAGGGCAATAATTTGAAACGCCAGGGTTTTCCTGCGGTTTTTGGCTAGCAGAAATTACAAGTTTTCGGGTAAGTAAAAACAATTTGTAGACTATTTCTGTATACAAATTATACTTATTATTAATTAGCGTTTGTTAAGATCAATTGAAGCAAAATAGACCTAACAAGACCAATTGAAACTTTAGTTTTGTCTTTGTCTTACGTCATTTTTCATGCAGGTATAGAAAATGCAGATAGAAAAGGTACGGTTTGCGGGGAAAGTTTTGAAGGCGATTTTATAACAATGAAACAATGATTCTGAGATTTTGAGTGGTTATAATTTGCACTAATTTCGCTAGTCTATAAAACCTGGGAGTCCAATTAATGTATACATATATTGGTTGACCAGTACTGGATGCAAGTAATCTTTTCCTAATTTTACTACCTTAGCAATTAAACCCGTTTAAGTTAACCCTAAGCATAGTAATATTTTTTTTGTTCGTCACTTCAGTGCATTTAGTTTATCATTTTCATGTCATTTGATATGATTCATCGGTTGGTTTACACTTGTATAGACTTTTACGATTACAAAATGGTTTCTATTCTAAGTTATGCAATGTTTTATAAATTCTAAATGTCTTAAAGGTTTGATGTGATAAATGCTTCTTGATGCAAAAAAAAATTTCCTACTTATTGTACTAAAATATTACAAAATTTCAAAATCGTTCTTAACACTTTTTGATTGTAGATCTTAGACTCTATCATGGTTCGATTTATTTTCTTTGGATTGATCGTCGTCCCAAGTTAGCCGCTTAAAAAGCTCCATTTAGCCAAATTCAACGTAAATTAAACAGCAAAAAAAACTATCGCACTTGTATTTACAAGTCATACGTATCCGGGAAGCCATTTTTAGCCGTTTAGTCATTTTACTACCAGGTTAGCTTTATTTCGACATACACATGCAGTATAGTTATTGTAGTTATGTTTACTTACTTTTTATTACTGGCAATATCGAAGATTCAAGTTGCACAAGAAGTACATACATCCTTTTCGTATTTTGAAATAAATAAAAATAGTAATTTTCTCAAGGTGTAAATCTTGTGCCACTTCCACTTTCCACAGATAACTTGTCTGAAAAAATGTAACACTGGACAACGCTAAGATTTCCTGGGCTATTTTTTTAAAACGGATTACCCATGATTGGCTGGTATAAAAGAGGTTGTATCATTAGCTTTGAAAAACAGTGCTATAATTTACGATAAAGATGTATAACATACGGAGATATATAAATTACACTGAAAGTCATTTTATATCAAAACTAACACCTTCCAACAAGAGTACTTATGTGCCTGTAATGGCTACTTTGATTGAAAAGCAGTGTCAATAAAGTCTTTCTCTCTCACAAGGGAGCATGAAACATGCATTGTTGGCTTTTTTAAAATCACCAGTACTGATATTTACTGGGCGAAATTAATCCAGGTCATAAAATATGAAATGTACAATTTACTGTTGTCTATAGAGTTCTTCGAAAAAAATGGGTTGTTCATTGATTTGAATTTTTTTGCATTCGGATGCTTTCTATATTTCTTTTCGCTACAAGAAGACTGGGTGTTTATTTGCCAAGGTGGAATCTATTGTTAGCCCAAGGCAGGATATGGGCAATCGAGGCTCAAAGATATCGTCCGATTTGATTCACTTTGATAATGAACGACTTTATTGACCACTTTTTTTATACATTTGGGTGTGGCTCCTTTCTTGAATTGTTCACGTTTCAAATGTAACCAAAGTACTGGTAAAAAATGGGAAATAGGAGAGAATCCAAAGAATGCAGAGCCATTGAAAACATCTCCTTGAATCTTCTTTGCACCTCGTCCATGGATTAAATCTTTTAAGTCATTGGTCATTTTTTACACCCGAATTTACTTCCAAAAAAACTTTATTATGCAAATACGAACAAATCAAAGCAAATCATTAGGCCCTGCGTGCATAATTCTGACTTCAATGTCACCACATCTATACAACTTGATCCCAGTCGTTCGTACGTAAATCTGCTTTTTAACTAAGGACGGACTCCCTTTTCCATTACTTCCCGAAAAAACCTCTAATCGAGACATTGTAGAGCGTAAATGAGCTACTAACTGTCAGGGAAGATCAGCAGGAGCTCAAATGGATTTTTTTGCAATCAATATCGTCTAAAAATGTTTCTGTCATGCAGGGTGATAATATAATAAGAAATTAGAATAATGGGAATTTCCTTTCAAAACAATGATACCGCCGCTGCAATTAATACAAATATTTTAGTAAATTTTTAAAGCTACCGGCGTGCTTGAAGGTTCAGTTAGTTTAAAGTTGCTTAAAGCCAACTGTTACAATATTGTGGCCCGCTGACATTTCGCACCTATCAAATACATAGAGATAGGAATGTATCTGAATGATTGCGAGGCTGTTTACAAGTTAAACTCCAATCAGGGAAATCTCATGCCTTGTAATATAACATGAATGAGAGGGATAAACCGTAAATAATCTAGTGGATGAAAAGAATAGACGGTATCTATAACTACTTGCTAATTATGATTGCTAAATAGTTGCATAGAGACTGTACTTTGTCTTGTCATCAATTTATCGGGTACTTCAATCGGTAGTTGGTGTGTTGCTGGTAATGTCCAACGGTGTAAAAGCAACATACACCTATAGAGCTAATGTATCACGATTGCGTCATACTGTAAACATATCCCGTCAATGCGATAACCTCCTTCTGTTAACAAGAATAATGACAGCACAAAGAACACATCTAATTTATTTTCAATGCAGATATTTGCGATGTTAAATTAAGGGTGGAAGTTTGGCCACATGCCCTATTATATTATGAGAATGTTTCATTTCACAGTTACAAGAATCATCCCTCAACTAACCGTACCAATAACAACAACAACTCTTCTGGCTGATCAGCTCATGTGAAATTAAGTATCATTTTCAATTCAAACTTCCGCATGGTCTCGTATGGCGATTATCAATTATGAATGGAAAAAATCCTAAGCCAAAAAATTAAAAGATCCCTTGCTGTTGTTTTTAGAGGTTGATACTAAAAACCGTTTGAGTGTCGTGCATTTGTAATCCTACTGTAGAATATCCGCAATCAGGATGGAAAATGCAACACTACTGTGACAGTTTCTTAACTTTGACATTTTCATTTCTTTAGTAACATCACGACTTATGTGTATCACAAATGTTGAGTAAAACACTAAAAAACCTTAAAAACCTTAACCTTAAAAAAGCTAGAGTCATCATGGGCCCTTAATTTTGAATTACTACAAGTACGATGTGTTGGGATTAAAGTATAAGGGAAATCTACACGAGGCTAATTTAAAATTAAAATATAATACTTTGAAAGTGGTTTTTCCGTAATTACATACTCCAAATGTCATCACGCCCAGAAGCTCGTTTGTAGATTTTACCCCATATTTCCCCCACAAAATTTTGATTCCCTTAAACTTTTGAACTGCAAAACCTAGAACAACAAGCAATGTACATTCTGAAAGCCCATATTTTTGCCTAAGTTGGTTAAAAGGTTAAGCTTTACGTAACCCCTCCAATAATAAAAGTCCATGACCCGACGGTTTTCCAAATGAGATATAGAAATATCTACCCAAATATCTAACATGCCGTGCCTCCTGGAATGTTTGAATACCTGTCTAAGAAACGGAATTCCTCAGAACTGGGGAGAAATAATAATCGTCCCAATTTTCAAAAAAGGAAACAAAAACCGAATCATAAAGCTACAGACCTATATATTTGGTAAAAACAATTGTGAAGACCTTCACGATGCAAATAGATTACAAAAATGGATCCGTGAAAACAACGCTCTCTCAGAATCAGGCAGCGTAAATAGAAAAAACGAAGCTGTATCGATTACCTTTACGTTTTCAACGCAATGATTCAGAAGGCCATAGAGGAAAACCGCAACTTATACTGCCTTTTCATCGACTAATAGAAATCGTTCAGTTATGGGTCATTGCCGGAAATACGTCCAGAAACAGTTTCGGTCTGTAATTTTTTGGCCAAAAAATTGCATCCAAAATATTTTCCTCCAGATAATTTTGTGAACACAGGTTTCATATAGAAACTTTTTTCAACCAGAAAATGTTTTGTCCAATACTGTTTCATCCAGAAAATGTTATTCCATTATGTTGTTTCATACAGAAACTTTTTCGTCCAGCGCATTATTTTAGCGAGATTTTTTTTCTCCAAAATTATTTATCCAGGAAATGTTTTAACCGAGATAATTTCAGCCAGGAAATAATTTATTTTAACGAAAAACCGATAAAAACGAATAAACGTTTAAGGATGTGCTGTAGAAATATCTTTGGGCCTATTCTTTTGTAGTTGAAATTATTTTGGTCAACATTTTATCGACAAATTATCCTAGACACGTTATTTTCTTAACTATTAGAGCAAAAGTCATTATAAATTCAGATATTTGTAAAGTTGACATTTTAAAAAGCTATTTATATAGTGCCAATTGATTTCCCGACGAAATAAAGTTTAAACATTTGGTGTGGCCAAATCATGTGTGACCAGATCTCAGGGATTCTTTAAAACTGAGAGGCGCACGAAAATCCAGTTGGAAAATTCCTTACTAACGTGTTGAAAACGAGAATAAAGTGCTTCAAAAAGTCGGGGATTCCTTAACCGGGTTATATCTTTAGAACCCGGTCCTAGCGGGTTGCTTTGTCGGGACCAGCAGTAGCAAACCCGTACCAAATCCCGTTTGGGCCCGAAAATTCGGGTTCTAAATTAGCAAGTGCAAGTTCCGATCCCTTTTATTGGAAACAAGTAATGCTTGAACCCGACCCGTTACCAAACCAGTTCCCAAGACCCGGGTTAAACCCGTACCCGTTGCACACACTACAGGCGGACGTAGATCGTTTTAAGAAACAACTCATGGATGCATGGATAATTAATTTGAGGGATGTAGAACTTCGAATGGGTAGACGCTCCTGTCAAAGGAATCAGCTAAATTAGTGTGTCCTTTTCTCAATTCTAAACCCATAAGAAACCGCTCAAGTTAAATAGAACAAAAAACTCATCCCGATTTTATTTAAGTGTCGGGAGGGTAATTTGACGTTTGTATTAATGTGTCAGATATTAACTCGCCATTTTTTCCACGTCGCTTCCAAGTCTCAAGAACAAGATATAAAACGCTTTCAATAAATTTGTTGTGGTTACATAGAACTCCATTAAAAAGTTCCCAAATGCCGAGAAACGGCAAGGTAGTTATGTAATTTAAAAAAAGATCAAAATAATATTATTGTTTTCCTACCTTAATCACTGGAATACTTATTAGAGTTTACACCATCCTGCGGGAATAATTGGTACTTTTTGCCATCCCATAGAAATATTTTCATGTGTGCAAAGAACAAAAACCAGTGTACTTTTTTCTATGAATCTTGGCGCGAATGCAGAAATGTTATGGAAGTTATGCTACACACACACACACATAGTACACGTATGAACGTGTGAATTTGATTAAATAACTGTTTTGTGTGCTGTATATCATGTATCGTACAAGCTAGCCAACAACCTAAGATTGTTAGGTTAAGTTGGCCTATAAGAAGGTGGGAAACAGCGACACAACTTCACTTGCTAAAATCCTACTTGTTCTGTTTTCTTCTCTTTCTGTAACTTTTCAGCCATATTTTGTCTTCTTCCCCCCTCTTTTCTTATTGATGGCTGGTCGTGGTATGATTGCACATGAGTTTTACGGGGAAACATGTGTTCTTGCTTATAGTTTACTGAAGAGTCGAAATAATGGAGGATGAGGAAGAAGAAAGTGCTGGTGGCATCTCTGAAGTTGACGATGGATAGGAAAAGGAGAGGAAAAGAAGAAGAAATGTATATTGAGGATGCTGAGCGAAGAATTTCGAAGAATATGCTCCCAAAATTGAAATTACTAACAATTTAATTCATGATGATGTCCAAAAAGCAAACAAAAATGCATCGTTCTTCAAAAAATCAAAAGTTTCAGCTGAAATTTTACAAAGCCTTCCAAAGGTTTTTGCTCGACTGTCAACCCCGCTGGAGTAGTTTGTAACGTACGCTTGAAAGGTATTGGATTTTACAGTGTCCCTGTCAAAGCTTCGTGGCTCGTTATCGGTACATTGACCAAGATAAATATGAGAGCTCTCCGATGAGGCTTCTAAATTATTTTGAATATGGAGGATGCCGCATCACAGCAGCAGAATTGGTCTAAAAAAGCTATGTACATCCAATGCATAATCTTGGGACGGATCCCCCATGTCTTACTGACCACCTTGTTCATAGTCATAACAGATCGGCTCGCATTAGCTGCTACTACCTCGCAACAGGTCTTCCAATTGAGGTGTCTATCGATCGGTTAATTTTGGTAAATGCTTTCCAATTGCCTTTGATTTCTCAAATGCCGTCATTTCCTGGCCTATTTCGGAACTTATAGATGAACTTCTCGCTTTTCCTGACCTCGCCCCTTTTTCACCTGTGGAAACTAATTCCTTCAGAAGCTCATCAAATGACTTTTCCCGTTAATGTTAATGAATAGTATTCTCATCATGAGCGTTTGGAATTTGTTTATTATTTATCCCCAGATGAGTTAGGAGCTTTAGAATTTGAGCTTTCAGAACAGCTTTGGTTGGTATTGAGAATATTTACACGGATGACCCATCATCGCAGGAAGTTGACCAATCGCTATCGAACAAACATAATCGCTCTCATCATCAATCTCTTGAACAATAACTAATTTAAATTTTTAATTTGCAAGGCACGAGGCATCGTCGACTATACCTCTGCTAGTGAATTTTATTTCCTTCAGTTAAATTATCATAAATACAATGGCGGAAGTTTAAAATTGCCCTGATTTTCCATATCCTTGCTCTGATGCGAATTCTCCAAAACCGAATTAGCTTTTAAAATGAGGTCTTCTGCTGTCTTTAGGAAAGTGTTCCAAACTAAATGCTCCTTTACTTTTGGATGCAAAGATTTAAATTATCGATAAACCTTATCCTCTACAGCCTCATTTGGATAAACTTGACCAGCTAAGAATATGACTTTGTAAACATGAGAAGCTATTGTTTCCTCAAGTCCTTGCTCCTTATTTGCAAGAACTCTCTCCCTTTCATCCTTATCATGGTTTGTGTTGAACATGGATTTGAACTTAAGCTTGACCTGCTCCCAGGTATCGTTATCCTGAACAGAATTATCATACCAAAGCTTTGCATCACCTTCGAGTATCGTTCCAAACAAAAATACGAAGTGTCAAAATTGCTCACTATGATGCTGAGTTTTGAAATACTTTTCAACTTCATTAAAATAATGGCCTGAGCTCATTTGACTACTTACGTATTTTGGTATTTGAATGGCCGTGTTAGTGACCCTGACTCTAAAGTTTCCTACCACTTTAGCTACCTCCTCTGCAATGCGCTTTGCGAGGACATTTCCCACAATTGTAGGCTAACTTGCACCTTGAATTGTACGTTGTAAGCTTTCTAGTACAATCCGCGTGTGGTGCATATGTGGCAACAGAAATACATAGCTATACACGCACACACATCGAGTTACAAATGTTACAATTTGGCATTTTGAAATGTAAGTTACGGAGTCGAGTTTTAAACTAGGTTTGATTACAAAATTCAAAATATATAATTGAAATTAGACTTTTATTGTCATCCCGTAAATGGTTGATGGTGAAGTAGCAGAACTTACAGCAGAGCCTGGGGAAAGTGTATTCAGTCAATGTAATTCTGTCAATCTGTATTTACTGGGAAGTTTGTGAGAACCCGTTATTTCTATTCTAAATTCCGGTAATCTGTCTCTGTCTCCTCTGAAAATAAAAATCTGTGCTAAATGAGTATACAGAACACACGGTGAAGTGAACTCACGGAAACTGTCATCGACGATCAACTAATTCTAAATTTAATTGCTTTGACATGCCTACATTATTGTAGCGAGTGTAGCTTTTTTGCATTTTGAAAAGTAAAACTGATCTGAGTGATACATATAACGTTTTGGTGTCTCGTAAACATCGAAAATCGAATGATGGAAAAATTGGGAACCAATAAGCCTAGCCTTAGTGATACCAGAGCTGAATTGTCTGAACTGGTGAAACGGAGAGCAGAAATTGCAGTAAGTTTTGCTCATGAAGCGAGCGTCAACGTGTAACAAAACGCAAATTTCGTGATGTTAATAGACAGTTAGCGCAACCTTTTATCAGTCAGTCAATCAATAGCCTACCAGGGCTTATTTATTTATTTCACTTACCCAACATGAACTTGTGAGGTTACATTTAGATTCATAGAAGATATAATACAATGACAAAAGGTTTTAATAAATGTTCGAAGTAGTATTAAGATGTCCTTACTTTTTGTAAGATACTCGTGACTGCGAATTGCAACAGGACTGCTGTACTTTTTAAAACTGAATAGAAAATGGTATAGGTCATCGTATCGTATTAAGGAGGCCCACAGAAATTACGTACTTCATATTAGTAAAAACTAATGCCTGTAAGCTAGTAGGAAGGTACCAGAAAAATACTTTCTTGTAAGTTTTTAGGATAATCTCGTAAGGCTTTATTTGTTTGTCAATGAAAATCCGTGGAGCCGATTATAATTAATAACACTGGCTTTTTCTCTTCCTTTAGATGTCTGTGTCTAATATCTTTTAAACCAGTTGGAGAAAATGTGTTTAAAAGTATCACCTTTGTACGATCCTGCCAACGTTTGCATAGTACTGACCAGAAAAGAAATGTTCATAATCCCCTTTGTGGCATTCATTTAGGCCCGCTACTAAATTTTGGCAAATATTTTCGATTACGAGGAGTTGTACCACACATTTTTTAATTAGAGGTCCTGATTTGAGCAATTATTCTTTTGTACATGAGAGCCTTTTCGAGATTTAAGTATACTTTACTTTTACTGTTAAAATAAACTTGTGAAAAGTTAAAAATAACATGTTTAAATACTGTGTTACATCTTTCTTACCATATGTGCTAAATGTATCTTCTATTGTATATTAGCAAACCAGTCGTACTTGCGGATAAGCATGCTGTTTCTATGAAGGCATAAGAGTCTATTATAACAAATTTTTAAGTATTCGTAACAGACAAGGTAGGGTACGTTCTTTAAATGCTTTAAGTTTTACACGGGAGATACGTACAAAGTTGCGCTAACTTTCTAAGCACGTTTAAACCAAAATTTTACGCGTCAAATTTTCATCTATACGTTATACGAGTGCTAAACGTTTTACACGGGTCATACGAAAAGAGTTCCGCTAATTTGTTGAAAATCAGTCATGAATTTCTATCTGCATTTTACTACTTTTTTACTACTAATTATACATGTAATTATCATTTTTTCTAACATGTAAAGACGAGAATGAATTTTATGGTTTGTAAATTTGTGGTCTGTAGGATACTTTAGCAAACTTGGAAAGGCAGATTTACGCTTTCGAAGGAAGTTATTTAGAAGATACACAACTTCACGGTAATATTATAAGAGGCTGGGATCGATATTTGGGATCTTCATCATCGAAACCTCAAGCTTCTTCAGCCGCTAGTGATTTAAAATTAATAAATAAAAATGAAAATAAACGAAATAGAAAGTTTAAAGAAGCTGAACGGCTATTTTCTAAATCGTCTATTACGTCTATGGCTGCAGTCAGTGGATATGTGGAAATTGAAAGGTGAATAAAAATGTTTCGAATGTACATTTATAAATATAAGAAATTGTAAATATTGTAATTCATTATCCATTTCATTACTATCTAGAGTCATGGATTTTTTCCTACTTTGTAATTATTTGTAATCTGTAAATCACTAATAGCGATGGAAATTTATAATGAAGTTAATGTACAATTAACATTTAAACATATATTGCAGAAATAGTGACAGCAATACAACTCCTTCAGATGCTGATGAGTCCACTCTGGAGTTTACAGAAACAGTGGAACAACCCCCACCACCCAAAAAACATAAGTCATCTCACCATCACCACGGAAAAAAATCTGGTACTTCAGCAAGTCATCATGCTAAGCACACGTCACATAAGAAAAAATCTACATAAATAAATATAGTTGTTTTTGTGATTCAGTAGATAATTTTTACCAAACGGCTTAGTATTAGAGCAACTAAGAGTATGATTAAATATTTTCTATTTGCAAAATAGAAAATCATGAAAGCTTTTGTAAGTTTTTAGGTTAAGCGTGTACTTCTAGCTGATTCGTTGTTTTTGCCATCTAGACTATCTCTTTGCTTACCATATTATTGTCAGTTAAGGAATTTCTCATTTTTTCAAGTGCTGTATCATAAGTTTACACGAACGTTCCTTTAATAGAAAAAGAGCGACGTTGCACAATCGAAATTTTTAGGAGATAATGCAGTTGTGTTCGTTAACCAAAAGGATCAGTTTTGATGGGTAAGAATTGATGTTACACTGAATTTTCAAGTTTACTTGCTATACCTGTTAGTTTATGGGAGGCAGTAGAAAAAGCTTCATTAGTTCTATTGTTCGGCTGACTTACAGCAGTGTCAAATTGATTTATTTTTCAGAGAGAGCGAAGTCCTGGTAAGAAATATTTAACAAGACGATTACAACTATAGTATGAATTAAACCAACATCAATAGCCTATAACTGTATTTATTTTCCCGATTTTTCATAATTAGAGTACTGAAACTTCAAACTGTTGTAACGCCTGAAAAATAATAATGGTCCGCCACCAGCTGTATATGCTGGCTAGTGGCAAGTTATTCCACTAGACGCTTGTCGACCCCAAAATGCCGTATACAACTCGAAAATAGAAGTGGGGCACGGCTATAGATAATAACGGGGTCGGCAGCCCTCTTAAGGGGCTATTTAGTAAATTTGTAGATGAATCTACAAATGACAGTAGATATTATTGCGTACTTGTACATTGAGTGTATTACGAATCTATTTTGTGGTGTAGATACCCATGTAAAGGAGCAGAGTATTTAATCTGTATTCCTCTCTCTAACACAGTATCTATTTTGTAGAGTAGAGACCTTTGTCTACATGGTTCTAGTGGTTCCCCTAAATAGATGAATAGCAAGGGGTATTTGTAGACACAACGGTTATCTATTGTGTTTGAAGACGGAATTTTGGGGTCGACAAGCGTCTAGTGGAATAGACTGGTTTCTCTAGTCAGCATACAGCTGTAGCACAACAACAATAATCGATTTATTGCGATTATATCAATCAGTATTTTGAGGGTCGAGCATGGTTACCAGGTATAAAGGTGTAAACTTTCTGTCTTTACCAGGACTGGACAACTTGATTTGAACCTAAATAACTACTGATTTGCAAAGCACCTGTAAACATTTACAAATGTTTTCCAAGAAAAGATTTAAGTAATGTCTAGTAATAAATAATTAGGTAACATTTATTAAATGTTACCTAGTAGCTTACAGCCTAACTATAATTATCTGGAATGCAACACCTGTAAAACCAGCGGTTGACGATAATATAGTTATGGATCCAACACAGAAGGGAAGATTAAAATTTACGACGTAGTCAATGCAAGTAAAAGCGCGTAAGTTGATTTTATATGTTTATTTATAACATTGCAGTTTACAAGATGTATTAAAAAATCTTTATGTAATAATAGCTACTTAATAATAATTATGTATTTCAAGAAAATACATAAGTATATAGCAAAAATTGGTAGTAATTTTTTAGGAGTGCTGTCACATAATATAGTATCTTCAATCACTATCGGAATCATAAACCGCAGTTTTTTTCCGTTTTTTCGCATTTCTCGGTCTCGGCACTATATCTTCGTCTTCATCACTAGATTCATCAGATTCATTTTTAACTGGTGTTCTGGGCGTTTTCCCGCTAGTTTGACTTCTGGTTCTACTTGTCATAATTTGGGCGGTAGGGGTGGGAGATGATGGCATTTTTCGAGTGCTAGAGTTCCGTTTCAGAGAGGAACGAGATGACGTTTCTTTCATTTCTGCCTCTTCTATTGCAGCTAATTCTAAGAGATCTTTGTACTTGGTTTTTTGAGTTTCTGTTACCCAACTTTGAACCTGGAAAAGCAAGTAAGCAATAAAAACGTTCGTCCCAACTATTTGGTGAATCATTATTATCTTTCATAAGTACAACCATCCTACTTGAAGTAGAGCTGCCTGCATGCAGTCCTTGGAAAATACACCGGAGTCTTCGGGATCTTTGGCTTTCAGAGAAATTCGTAACTGTTCTAAATGCGCCAGCACGTTTTCCAAAGTCGGTGTAGCCGGACCTGCGGGGCTAGCTGTGCCTCTACCACCCGTCCCCCCTCGTTTTCTCTTTACAGGGGAACCCGATGCTCTGCAAAAGACAATATATTGGAGGTCTAAATCCGTTTATATAATACAACTTTTAGAAAATGTGAAATGAAATACACGAAACTACGTGCTGATTGTCGCTAGAAGTTGTCAAGGATCGTCTACTTGTTACGTCTACTTGCTACTTCTATAAGCATTCTTAAAAAAACGCATGATAAAAAACATTGAAGCCACATGCTAACCTGACTAAGACAGTAGCTAAATTATCAGCCAAGGTTTCTTCATCTTCTTCCTTTTCGGACCAGTGCAAAAATAGGGATATCACAAATCGATCTTTTGGATTAGGTTTCCTGCACAACATGGGGGCTAAAATCTCCCCAGAAGGTCTGCAAGAAAAAATATTAATGCGACATTTAATACTCAACAATATATACTTCATCAACTACATATACATCACAGATGCTTACTTTTCATGCTTCAAAATCAATAAGAGATGCGTTAGAGCTTCTGCATTATTTTTGGCATCCAGTTGAGGAATTAAAGGCAAGTAGTCTTCAATAGCAAAACAGTTATGAGCAGAAAGCATCGTCCACACACAATGTTGTTCCCAAGTTTCCCAATCTAATGTTTTCGCTGATGTTTGAGCAATAAAATCGCACGTTAAATTTGAGAACATAAATCAAATGAATGATAGTTCAATCTGGGAAGAACTTACATATAACAGGAATCAATGTATTTTCATCTAGAATAACGAAGTCAGACTGCAATATTTTCCATATATTTTCTTGTAATTGATTAGGATCTAAAGCTGAGACGATAAGCCGCAACATTTCAACAGACCCAACCGTATCTGCTTCGTACCATGTGTATAGTATGGGGCATAGAAGTCCAACTAAATTTGGTTCAAGCTCCCAACAATTTTTTAAGTCTTGATATAAAGCAGCTTCTAATTTTAAGCTTCTATACTGACAAAGATTTTTGTAGAGAAGAGGATAGTAGTCTTGATTCTTTGCGGGACGTCTTGCCTTAGCCCTTGATTTCATAAAACACGATTTATAAGTAAACAACAGGTTATCAAATCATAAGACCCAGTATATTTCCTATAGCGGGAAAATAGACAAGAAACCGAAGGCATTTTATAACTATGTGTCCAGCAAAACCAAAAATAACCAGGTAATAAACTGCCTGAATGATGGAACCAAAACAATTACCAACAAATCAGAGATGGCAAACGAATTCAACAAATATTTTTACTCCGTATTCTATAAAGAAGAAGAGGACCTGACTGACTATTTTCGCGATTTCTGGAGATCCGTGGAGGATGAGAAAGGGTCATATTGAATACAATACATATCAACGCAAAATTCGTCATAAAGGTACTCAAGTCCTTAAAATCATCATCCTCAAGTGGTCCTGATAATATTCATCCACGAATACTAAAGGACTGTGTTTCGGAGATAGCATTCTGCAATTTGCAGAGTCGCAACCTTTAATTTCCAAATGCTACAGGACGTTGACATCAACTTACTCCAGTTAGACCAAAAAAGACATTTTGAGGATATCATATTCGACAAAACAGAAATTCGCTCTAAAGTTAACCAGTTTTTAAATCACAGAAACTCAAGTTTTCCTAAGGAGATTATTGATTGGGCAAAAACGTTTTTACTTACTAATGAATACAAATCCTGTTTAGCCGACAAAAATGCCGGAATTATAATATGCAACTTAGTAGATTACAATGCTGAAACAATGAGGCAACTGAATAATACACATAATTTTAAGAACGTTTCGAAAGAAGAGTACGAAGACATTACTTTTATGAGAAAGAGAGAAATTTTATCATATTCTGAAGTTTTTAAGTCCTTGGTAAACATTGAACAGCTTCTTCCAAAAAAACCAGTCCCATCAAATTTCTATATTCTCCCGAAAATTCACAAAATGACTGACAATGAATTTCCGCCGGGTCGACCCATTAGTGCAAACCTTAATAATTTACGAGATTTTTGGTGACATTCTAAAAATTCGGGAGTCTGATGAAGAGGAATGATAACGAAACGCGTCACAAATCCGAATAAATAATTTTAAAGAAAATACCAAGAATTGTTTTCATTTGGTGGATGAAGTAACCTATTCCAAAAATTCTATCTAAGATATTAAATGAATCTGTACGATCTGGAATATAGCCAATCGATTGGAAAACAGCTCATGTTGTTCCTATCTTCAAGAGCGGCGACAAGTTGCAAGTAAAGAACTACAGACCAGTAAGTCTCACCTCAGTTGTTTTTAAAGTAATGGAAAAAATCATCCGGGCGAATATCTTACAATTCCTAATAACGCATAAAATAAATCATAGCATGGTCTTATGCCTAAAAAATCATGTTTTACAAATCTCTTGTAACCCAAAGAATACTGGTCAAAGACTTTAGATGAAGGGTCAATAATTGATTGCGTGTATTTTAATTTATCCAAAGCCTTTGACTGCGCCCCTCATCAAAATCTTCTCAGTAAACTATACAAACTCGGTATTAGAGATGAAGTTCTTAAGTGGGTCGAAGGATTTCTTAGTGGAAGAATACAGTGAATAAGAATAGATGGTATTTTATCCGATAGTGTTCCAGTAATCTCGGGGGTGCCTGAGGGTTCGGTTCTCGGTCCAACGCTTTTTGTAATTTTTATAAATGACATACTAAATTCTTTTAATAATTTACACCCTACGTATGCCGATGACCTGAAACTTTTCAGGAAAATCACATCTCAAGAGGATATTTTAAGTATGCAAGAAGACATTGATAAAATTTATCAATGGACCAAGGAAAATGGCATGAAGATCAATCTGGATAAATGTGAAGCCCTTCATATGAGCCGAAGCCACAGCATGAAAACCTACAATTACTCACTAAATGGAACCAAAATCCCATTCAAATCGTCCATCAAGGACCTTGGGGTAATAGTAACCGAAAATCTCAAACCTACTGATCAACTGATCACACTCAGTAAGTTTTTCAAAAGGCCGGAGGAATGATGCGCATGATAGCCAGAACATTTAAATTTCTGGATAAAGGAAATCTGAACAAGCTGTATGAAACATGCGTCGATCATGGAATATTCAATTACTCTATGGCACCCTAACCAAAAAGGGGAGCAGAAATGATTGAATCAATCCAGAGAAGAGCAAGCAAAGTACTGAAACCACTGCGGTAGCTAACATTGAACAGAGGCGCAAATATTTAGAATGGGACTACGTCGGATCAAGGGTCAAGAAATTATCGCTGACTGAAACTTTTAACTCTTAACCGGTTATATGATATGGATCCTGAAGATTTCTTTAATGTGCATATGAATGGCCGCAGACCACCCCAAATAATTAAACCCAAATTCAGGTGTGCTCAGCAGAAAAATTTCCTAACACTCAGAGTTGTGAATGATTGGAACAAGCTCGCTACAGATATTAAGAAAAGTGATAGTGTAAAACAATTTAAAACACGAATTGCCCATTCGCTATAATACAGTACAATTTAGCAATTTGATGCATAAATGACCTGTAAT
>JAQFXU010002268.1:0-21867 GCA_034693705.1 Spatulosminthurus flaviceps
GAGGTCGATAGTTTTAGGCAGGTCGATAGTTAGTGCGATTTCTGAGGTCGATAGTTTTAGGCAGGTCGATAGTTAGTGCGAAATCTGAGGTCGATAGTTTTAGGCAGGTCGATAGTTAGATCGATAACTGAGGTCGATAGTTTTGGGCAGGTCGATAGTTAGGTCGATAACTTTGGGCGAGTCGATAGTCGATAGTCGATAAAGTACGTCGATAGTTTCTAGCATTCACCGCCCACGGAGGTGTAGAAGTTCTGTTCCGAGTGCCTTATTGGTCCTAAATACAAAAGGGTCTGCGTTACCTAATTTTAGACTCATTCCTCAAGAGTTCAGGGTACACACTCACACTCAGGTAGATTGATTGTTTACGTAACTTTGCCCATAAATGATAAAACGGTATTTTGGGAAAAGGTATTTCCAGTATATCTCGGTAGCAGAAGAGTAAAGAACTAGGTTCTTTTTAGCACAAGGGTACCCAACCATTACCTACCCGACTCAACACGTTAAAGATGATTTACAATGAACTGACTGGCAATGACTCTTTAGCTTACGTTTATATTGCATTTCCTCTGTGGATGCCGTTTGTATGTAACTGTATATATTAAAGTCCTTTACCATGAATTATATATAAGAAATGTGGGTGAACATTTTCCAGGGTGAGAAGATTACATAAACCCACTCCCGGCTGGTTGTGCTGATCAGTTTAAGTTTGACACCCTTCAGCTTCAAGTCATCTAAAGAAGCTGTCTTTGATATAAAGTTCCTATTTTCGTTCGAGGACTTAATGATGGAGAAATGTTTCGTCATTTCTATACTTTTCAACTTTGTTTCACTGATACTGGCGGAATCCACTATCCGTGAGGCAGTTGAGATAGGACCGCTACTGCAAACTGAAAGAAAATCTGTCGACGCTGACATTATTCAGTCTGGTAGTTGTTAAATTATATAAACGCATAAATGACTTTTTTAAACACACATAAAAAATAAATTTCAAAATATTTCTTTGAATTAAACAGATTTTTAAAGGGTTGAATTGATTAGCTGGAATATAGAGATATGATCTGATGTTTTTGTTATTTGTTTGATTTATTAGGCCTGCCCCTGGACGTGAATTCGGATACGGCTGAGGGAGTACCACCGGTCAGGATCCTGTCACCTGAGATCCCGTTGACTGGCAAGGACGTAGTAAACAAAAAAGGGGAAAAATGCTTTTCCATTTTTGGGGCGGGAAATAAAGATGCTACGAGAGAAGCAGCAGCAGACACAAGTACGTTTATTTTAATACATAACAAAATGTTGTTGAATTTTGTGTCCAAATACGTTTACCCATTTATTATAATTATGTGTACGAATGTTCTTTAAATTTTTTGGAAAACAAATGAAATTTAAAATACTACAAAATTTATTTTTCTGCAGTTGATCCAACCATAAGGAACCCCACAGCAGATGCTGAAATCCGATACCCTGCCCCGGAGTATGCAGTTTCTTCAGTGAACTATCCTAGCCGAGGTCGCTTTGTGCGACCACCACTGATGCGTCGGGTTCCCCTTCCAGGACGTGGCTTTCGAAGGGCTGTTCCTAGAAAGCGGCCATTTTTAGCTCGACTGGGATACGCGGCAACACGTTTGCCAACAGAACAGCTTAAACTCACGGACCTGCCAGAAAACACCCGCTCTGACGTTCGGACCGTCAATTCTCCGAAAGACTTGAAGAAGGTGAATTCCTTTGATAAAAGCCGATTCTATTGGTCATCTTATTATGAATACCCGGACTATTATTACGATTACGAAGTTGATTACCATCATCAAAACCCTTACGGATACGGAGGCTACCATTATTGGTAAAAATGAGTTTAAGCATGAAATGTTAACTACATGACACATTGTAATTTTTAGACTGATTTTTATTTTTAGCTTGTTGTTCTATTAGCACAATATAATTTTTGTATTCATGCTTCAACGTACAACTAATACTTACAAATGATTTGTAATTGGTATATTTTATTGATTGTGTCTTGCAGCTGTCAGAATTACTTATAAATGCAAATTAAAAATGGTTTACTAAATATATATTTTATGGATATAAAAAAGTAATTCATTGTGAAATTCACAAATCACTAAGTATAGATAAAGAAAACAGAGTCAGTACTTGGTTCTCTTTCCCCTCTCATCACAATCAAAGCATATTCAATTTCATAGGTTATCCGTGGTGATATCTCGAATCTCGTCCAAAAGGTACAAAATGACTGACGGGTCTGTTTTTGGACGGCATAGCAATCGGCTCTAACCTGCAATGATTCCGATTTTTACTATAAAAAAACTCATTTGTAAATATAAGAGCTGCATATGAGCTGCATGTAGCACTAAAACAGGGTACGCGCAAATACTGGAAAATACTACATATTTTAACAAAACACTTACAGTTCGCTGTTTGTAGTGTAGAAGATGTCACCATCAAAAGCAATAGGATTTACAGGGGTTGCACCCGGCATTGGATGGCTTCGGTACATTCGTTCTGAAGGAGCCGGTATCGGTACCCACATATTGTCAAAGTAATTCACCGGCCCAACCAGTAAAGGTTTGTCAAAGGAAAATACCACGGAATTTCGAGCTTGAGGCATGGATCGGATATTTGAAGCTCCAAACACTGTTTTGCATTCAATAAAGCCAAGCGTGCAGACAAAGTAAAAAATCGACAGGAAACGATACAGTAATCGTTTCTGACTACAACTACACATCATTTTGTAAATGTAATGTCTCTTTTAAAAAATATAATTTGAACCCAACTAATCACTAATAGAAATTAATATGTGGGTTCTAAAACTGCCCAGATAAGACTGACAACAATTTTTTCATATTTGTTGCTTTTATATTCTCTTGAGTATTACAAGTATTCTTACCTGTTTTCGTATAGCGTGTCAGATGATAAAATTATGGTCCCACAATATGATTATTAGTAGCCTAATTCTGATCATTTTCACTTTTATTAATCGCGTTTATTTTCCTTTTGATTGCATTTCCCGCCACAAATGTCCTTACTAATGGGCATGCATACAGGTATTACAATGTAACTCTCTCATGTAAATAAATATACTAAACAAAATTACATGTAAAGTACCAATAAAAGTCATCTTCCATTAAATCCTTCCTGTCCTGAAGAAGAAATATCCCGACATTTTTATTTATTATGACAATGAAATTGAACGACTCATTTTACTCTAGTTCAGCTATAACGCTTCGTGCTACCGAAAGTGTAGGGGGAAATAAGACAAGATAGATGCAGTTTTGATAGCTTTGAACTTGTTTTCATTATTGGGTTTATGCACGCACATTCCTTTCTTTTTCAGCCCTCTACACACAGGAGCAAATTGGTAAGTATACAAGAGGAGAAATTGCAGAGAATGTTCAAGAAATATAATCACGTTCAAAATAACGGAAAAGAAAAGAGGGTGAGAAAATCATGCATTTAATGAACCTGAAGGGTCGAGTAAAAAAAATAAGCACACGAGATTTTAAGGGTTTTATGACCTTGAGATATTTGTCCACAATCCACAATAATCTGGAAAAGTACAAGCACTGTTATCTAAAGCCCATGCTTTAAAGTTCCATCTTCACAAACAAGTCATTTTATTTTTCTCAACAATAAACACAAGTGTACCAATAATATCTCCCCAAATATCCCGAAATAATTTATTGTTGTTTACCATTTTTTTTCAATTTCCATTCCCCCTTTTGTGACTCAATCACCTGAACAAAATTCTTTTTTTCCCATCCATCCTAACCATAACAATGGACCTAAGAAATCCTACCTTTTTTAAAGGTTCATTTTCAGGTATTTTTTTTATTGTTGCCGAAAATGGAAAGTCTTAAAATTCATCCTGACAAATAATAACTCGTCGGAGTTCAACCTGTTCTTTTAAAATAGGAACCTGGCCTAAAGATATATGTGCCCTTTTTTATCTCCTGAAAATAGTTCAACCTTGAACTTGTTTTTGTTTTTTCCAAATCCTTCGAATTTACCTTTTTCACGATTTGGGTAATTTGGAGATCCAGTGTGGAGCTTACCCTGTTAACAGGTTGCTATAAATAGAGACGCGCTTTCTTAGAACTGCATCATTTCACCCAAAGATTTTCTCACATTTCCAGTATCGATAGTGTTTTCCTAAATCCCATCAATCTTTTCAAATCAATATTTCCAAAAAAATGTCTTTAGTTTCTGTTTTTACTGTCATTGCCTTATTCGGATTGTCACATGGTTAGCTCAGGTTTCTTCTTACGTATTTTCCAAAATAAAAATATTTACATTTTCGACTTAATTCACGCTTTATAATTCAGTCTCACTGTTTGAATTCTGTTTTTACGTAGGAGCTGAAGTAGGAGTTTTGGGAGTGGGTTTGGTGCCACCCAGGGGAGGTTTGAATGACGTTGATTTTGATTTAATTGAACCAATTTTTAAATGCTCAAAATATTTGTCAGGATTAATTTTTCATTCTTTCTTGAAACATATAGAACTTACAATTCAGTTTGGATGAAATAATATATGGAGTTTATATTAATAAGAAATGTATGGCAATATGACAACTATTTTTGTTCTTTCCAGGAGCTGGGGGGGTGGGGCAAGGTGTTCAACTCCTGCGAGCGATACCAATGAACACAATGGATCGTTTTCCCTATTACTACTCCAACCGACCGAGAACCGTGGGTCTAGTACAAAGACCAATTTTGGAAGATGGTAAGTAAAACATTTACTCCAAATACGAGCTTATATCTACTTGAAGTCCGATCAGAATTAACAGCACATAATATTTCAACAAATGATGTAAAACGGGTTCATAAACCTTTACTATAGTTTTTAACTAGCTTTTGTTTAACCTTTTAGGTCTTTTGGTAACACCACCGTTGGCAGGGAGAGCAGAGGAATTGCTACCTCCCCGAGATTCAAATTTGTCTTCCCGTCAGTTGAGCAACACAGGATATCCCGAATCTGTTTACGGCTATGGTTCTTACAACAATCTCCCGCTTACTTACGGCTTCCCTTATTATTACGGCACAACCATCGGTTATGGCTATGGAATGCCTCAAGGGGCTTATGGATCTCAAGGGGTATATGGATCTCCAGGAGTTTACGGATCTCAAGGAGCTTATGGACCTGCGTCTGGACAACTTGTAATTTAAGTTTTCTCATCATCAACCTTTTCCCATTTCTCCTCCACTCAGTCCTTACGAATCACAATTTTATACTGCCATATGCCAAGTTGATAACATTAATCAATAATAATATTAATAATTTGATACTTCTTTTCCATAATATTTTTATCTTCTCACTCTGCAATATTGCTAAGGTTTCATACTTATATAATTAACTTAACAAATTAAAAGACTACATCCTTTTAAACTCACATTGTCGTCTCATATCATTTTGGAACGAAATTAATGGTGTAACTGAAGATCCAGTCCCCTAATGGCCCTAATGCATTATCTGCGAGTTCTAGAATCATTAGCATGAAAATAAAAAATAAAGAGCGAGAGTGCAAGAGTGAGATATTCACGCAAGATGCTATGCATGCGACCCTCCAATGGAAGGGAAACCTATAAACCCCATTTAGGTATGTATATCTCGTAAGCGAAAAGTCCTTCATTTCCCCAATCTCAAGGCAATTTACACTCAGTCAGCCACCAAACCAACCGCCAAGGATCTACCTACGGCAATGGCTACTTATCACGCATTAAATAATGCGTACATAAAGAATCCAAAGTTGGTTATTTTTCAGTGCAAAGATGAATTTTCACTGTAAAAGTTATATCATGGTTGACGTAAGGACGTAGCTGTTAAAAACGCTTAAGTTTCATGCTTGATTCCTACGCATGTTAAATAATTAAACCTTCCAAGACGAAATCATTCGTGGCACAGCAAGTTCATAAGTCGCATTGCTATTTATTCCCTTCCTACGAGGCCTATACTATTGTAAGACGTAGATTTAACTGTAGGTAAACCCGCGTGGATTGATGTATAACCACATGAATATTCTTAAAATTACGGTGTCAATGATTTTGAAAAACGAAGGTCGTCCAAACAGATGTACAACATTTAAATAATATTGTTAGATAAGAAGTATCTAAAAGCTTGAATAACTCAATTTATTACTCACAAGTATTCGCGATCATACGATAAATATGTAATTTCAATAATTTTTGCTTTTTAATAAAGACCGAAGACCCATGACTAAATGACTGACTAGTGTACCACCAGCATGTAGTTTACTCATTGAGGATACAGTTGATTTTTCCTCGAGTCAAATCAAAGGCAAATTTGCAAATGCCGCAAATCATGAGGAATTTCCCGAAGCGGCACAGAACTGCCTCTGTTGTATCCACCCCCAATCCAGGCTTCTCCTCTGCTTCATGGAAGTCAACAGCACGACCCGCACACCAAAACAGGGCACCAACGGCTGCCGCATGAGGCAATCCAAACCCACCAATTAATGCCAGCATGACAGTCCGAGGAAAATCATTTCTCGCGAGACTATAGACCTTTTCAATAGTCTTTAGTTTGGTATACCACTCATTAGTAGGAGTATTTGGAGGTTTCTTCTTGGACTTCTTAATCCTATTTCGTTCCCACCTTAGCAAACTGTAGCATCCGGAAAGTGCAAGGAGAGTCAATCCATAACCACGAGGAACTACACCAAAAACGAATTCCCTATCACCGAGGCCAAAAAATGTTTGGAGATTTTCGAAGAATCTGGGTGATTCCAGTGTAGAAGGTCTTTTAGTCTGCATGATTGTGGTCGATGGTGTATACCTTTTGGCCTGTATTACTTTTTCCGAGGGAGGAATCATCACGGAAGTTTGCGAAACTTTTGGTCGTGCTTTTGGTGGTTCAGGGGGAGCAGGGTACTTCTAAAAATTTTCAACAGGAAATTTCAAAGTGGTCATCAAAATTTCTCTATAGATGAATCGTATCTTGTTTAAAATACAAATTTTACAAGCTTATTTTTTGAATTATTATTATGATGTTGTTGAATACTTTCACAGGCATGGCCTTAATGGTGACAGGTTTATTAATTGGTGGTTTTTGCTGCGGTGCCGTTGTCACCGGCGGAGTGACCGGATTGGGTTTAGCTTCAGACTCAGTAGTACTCATTTTGAACAGCATATAGACTTACGTCCCTGAGTTTGTTAGATGTTACACAAGCAAAATTTTAATATTAGATGCAGCTGCCAAAGATTCTCAGCATGAAATTGTGGTGCACGGAGGGGCTTTCTAATAATTTTGATAATTTGGGTTTTGGTCCTTTCAGAATTTTAATATTTAAAAGGGTACTATATCAAATAAAGTAATACTGCCAAATAGCTACAGCCATATAGATAAGGATTTATATCTACGTATAGCTTTGCTCATGTAGCTATATTGGAGGACTACATATTAGGTTAATAGTTACTGGTTACACCTAAAATTACGTGTGTAGTCGACGGGATTTGGCTTAGGACTAATGGACAGATGTTGCTCTTTCAATATGACTTGATAATTTTATTTTGGTTCGCTGCGCTGCTGGTCGCACTCACTATCACAACATAATCAGTTCTTCCAGTTCGAATAATACTACACTATACAATAAGAAAATTAAAGTATCATATTGACAACAAAATTATTTTAAATAATAAAATTGGGATTCAAAAATAATTTTCCATTTCGTTGTTTGAAAGAAAGGAAAGAGTTTATACTACTGCATTATCTTAATTAATAACAAATTAGCATAGTTACTTACAACGTAACGTCATACAACATTTTTATTTGTTGTCAATAGTTTCAGTATTTTCAAGAAAACCCGAAGTTTATCACCACTTAAGGAAGTGGGCACAAAGGCACAAGCTGGGAACCCGTGCCGTATGTGGACGTGGATTTCGTTGGTTTTCAAGTTCGATTTCTGTATGCAGGTAGAGCAAATTGAACGCATATTACAATATCATTGAAGGAATCATACAAGAACCCTAATGTGTCTATAGTCATAAAAAAGATTTCAACCAAAATAAGTGATTGTACAGCTTTTATTGTGAAGCTTATTGATCTAGAAGGGTGTACAGCTTTATTGTCACCCATTTTTTTTATTGTTTTACAGATCCTTTACAAATTTTATGGATGCGCTTTGAAAAGTTTGAAATATAAATAGAACACAACCTTGAAATGAGAAAGCTTTTTTCCGTCCAAGTTAGAATTTCATCTTGCTCTTTATTATTAGGTTGTTTGTTATTTTTAAATATCTATAGCTATAAATGAGTAATTCCTGCGATCTTATGTCAGCCATAAAGAAAAGTGGATTTTGAAGGACTTATAAGTAAAAATATATAGCTGTTTGGCTGTGTGACTCACTATATTTGTGTTGTACACCCATGAACAGGTATTTATCATTTATTGCAGGCTTCAGCCTAAAGATGACTCGGGTCTTAAACTCACATACAAAATCCCCTTGAAAGTTGAAAGGCTTAAACTGAAGGCACATTCACAACATCAAAAGAGCCAACACTAAAAAGTTTCTCTGTACAACATTGCATTAGCCGGGGTTATTTCTCCAGTGAAACTAACATTTTGTTATCGCAGTGACATTAAATGCACATAGCCTATTAGGGGATTTATAAACAGACAGATAACAGATAACTGTGCCATGGCAAAAATTATTTTCTCTTTATGGCTCTGTACAATGCTGATACTCACACTGGAATTTTCCGTGGATGCTGCTCCTACGATATTCTCTGGTAATCAGTTTATATACGATTTATAATACGAAGTAATGCAGATGCGTGAAATTAAGAGATGAACTCTTAAGTCTTAAGTATGCATGCAAAAATATTATTCGAATAATAGCTATTCGAAAATGCTGATTAAAACTTTCCCCCTGAATTTTAACTATCTGTAATTTGTCTCTACTTTCAGGGAAAAATCATACCCAAGTATTGGTAAAAGCTAAAAATCACAAGAATGCCGCTCGGGACATAAATTCGTCAACTAGCAGCTATAGACTTTTGGCCGTTTCAAGTAAAGCCAGGTTAAGTAATGTTAATCAATGGGGTATGTTCTTTTATACAAAATTCCATTATAATGTGCCCATGAATTTACTAAATTTTGGTACTTCATTTTTCATCTAAATAATTTTGATTGGCAACAGTGAAAATACGCAATAGTAATTTTATTATATTATTTATTAAGAACTTATTTTTATTTTGTATACATCAGTCTATTTAATTTATCGATCAAAATTTCAGTTGCGTATGAAAAAGGACAAAGAAATACTGACTTAATTTTTGCTTGGACTAGATGATAATGAAATATGCTCCCGATGTTTCTTCAGCTGTAGTTGGTGCCATCGATTGCAAGTATCTTTATCACATTTTTCATCATCTGGGTTTGCAAACATTCAAAGTGTCAACAATGTGATCCATTCTCATCTGGATCCGGATGACTACAGTGATCCTGAGTACCACTATTATGATTACGAGAATGAGTTTATCGACTATTACCCTGATACGAATGAAGACTTTGATTCTCAACTCACGATCAATGAATATAACCATGACTACTCTTACAACAGTTTTGACAGCAATTATTATGAGTGGGACTATGAAGGTGACTCTATGCATGGAATAGGGGAGGATTTCCTGGATTACTCTGACCCAGGCACCAGTGATTTTGAAGAATGGAACCAAATTGATTTTACCTCTTCCAGCTCATTTGATGGTTTTTCCGATTATGAAAACTACTACTAATAAAAAATAAATACATTTGATTTAGTTGCACTGTTTAAAAGAAAATAAGCTGTAATTATTTTTTGTCAATTATTGTGGCTTTAATTATTATTTATGTAATAATAGAATAGGTATGGGATACGTATTTGACTTACAGTTAGTATTTAATCTCTGACGGTCGCTGCTAATTATTTCAGTGATTCAAAAAAAATAAGTCGATCGTCTCTTGTGCCTTTCCAAGAAAGCTATCGAAAATGCTAGGACATGGGCGAAGAATAAAATGAGGAAAGCTGTGTAGCAATCCAGGAAATTTAATTCAAAGGTTTGGGCAGTATTTTTCAAGCAGCTAAGCTCAGTATTAGCTTTATAGCTCAATAAATATCTGTTTGCTAGGCCTGTTTCAACTAACCTGATGGTTCTGAAATTAAACATTACTTTGGTTAATTATTTTTTCTTGAACAATAATTCTTATAACAATAGCAAGATTTCAATTTTTTCATTACCCGTGTCCCAACATTTCCTTATAAGAAGAACCTTTTCTCACAAACATTGCATCCTTAATCCTGGCTGCATCTCCTCCTTTTAGACGATCTATCTGACATAATTCCCTGTCACTGTAAGCTCCGAGCCCAACGGAATAAAACCCATCCAAACCGATGATAGTCGCGTACTTGGAATTTTGTGTCATTATTTTAGCTACAGCATCATCATCAGACTTAAATACTTTACTGGACACTTCTAAAATTTCCGACTGCTGTTGTGGCTGTTAAAAATTCATTGTTAAAGCAACTGACGAGAACAACGTAAATATGTGTGTTTTTAATAATTTCCATACCAGCGCAAAACTTGATATAAATCCAGGGTTGCTTGGATTTGCAAATATCACATACGCATGTTTGCTAAGGTCACTGAAAGTCTGGACAGGAATAATAGGGGCTGATATTGCTGCAACGAAAGCCGCTGTGTAGTACGAAAACAGTACTAAGTTTGTAAATAAACCAGTAACAAATAGGATTCTGACGGACACTTGAACAGGACTTCCAAACCAGCCTGAAAGTACCAAAATATTGTGATATTATAAAATCGTGAGGCAAGTAGGAAGCGTGAATTCTTGCCCTTTCAAAAATCTATTTAGATTTTAGAATCCACATTACCCTGTTGACAAGCAATTCCAATGGTCCATAGATAGGCATCGTACCAATTAAATTGCTCTTGTTTCGTCCTAAATCTTAAATACATGGAACTAGTCCCAATATGACCTGCTAAATCAGGTTTTCGCATGGCAATAAAACCGGCGCAAATCATTATCAAAGCCCAAATAAAGAAAATGAAGTACCACAATGTCGGCACGAAAGGCATCATAAAAATAGTTCTTGCTGCCGTTATAGAAGGTTGTCGAAAAAATACGAAAGACCTAAAGTTGCCAAACATTTTTGTCAAACTTATTTAGAAAATAATAATAATTAAAGAAAATATTTTGTCCACCCCGATTTTTATACTAAATATCATAATAAAGTTTCAACCAAGGCCATAGAATATTATAATATTCTATAGCCTTGGTTTTAACATACTCTTCACTCATAACTGGCTGTAAAAATGTAATGAATTTTGACAGGTAAAACTCCATTGATGAAGTGGAAATGCAAATATCCGCTTCGTTTTCAAAAACTTGCAATCCCATCCCCGTGATTTCAGTACCATTCTGTTCCGGCTCTGTCCATCCGTTTCCTAAAATTGGCTCGTGCCTAAACACCCAATGAAACAAAAGTCTTTGTTTTTAGAATTAATTTTTTTTAAACATCTTCGAGCGTCTTACCTAAAATTTAGCATTTTCATAAGATCCAAGAGTATGCTAAATGACGATCCACTTGGGAAATACACTGTACCATTGTCGAACATTTTCACACTTACTTCAGCCTCGTAATAAGCGTCATTCTGAATCAATAAATAACAAATTCAACATTAAATATACATTACTAACTTATTACAACCTAACTTATTACAAAGGCTGTCAAAATCTTGATTTTCTCTAACCTCTGCCACCGTTTTGAACACAATACCATGAAAATCATTTCGTCGGGTAGCAATGTTAAATAGATCGGTTGTGTTTATGAGAAATGTGTTGCCATAATTAGCAATAACTACATTTCCAATGGATTCAATAACCGCTGCATGTCCAACGATACCATAAACCTCAATCATGTCCAAGAGATTGACCGCCCCTGTGGGGTCAAGCGACCACGCTAAAATATAAACATGCTCTATAAGGGGAATTTGCTCAACAATTTCCAGAAGGTCCAGATTACTTCGTAATTCACTCTTGATTTCCCAGGGTTCCTGAATGGCAGGCCACAGGAGAAATGAAATTCGTTGATAAGCTCGTATCCACGATGCATTACGTGAACTACATATGGAAATCTGTTTAGGGAAAATAATTTAATTATTTCCCTAAACAATTAGTTATTAAATTAAAACGATTTCAACTACAACTCGTATGGTTTACTTTTAGGCTCGCAGCTTGAACTGTTACAATTAGACATATATTAAATATTTCGAAGCCGGAATTTTCGTCCAGAAACATTTTCGACCAGTATTTTTGGGCAAAAAATTTCATCCAGGAATTTTTTCATCCAATAATCTTTCATCCAGAAATTATTTCATCCAAAAATGTTTCATCCAGAAACGTGTTCATTCATAATAAATATTTTACTCCAAAATAACTCTCCCAAGAGCAGCTTGCCCAAAGAAATTTGAAAGCGTGGATCAACGATATATGGTCTATATAATATTTTCTGATATTTAATCTTTATGTTTTTTTTAATAATTACACAAGGTTCTTGCGTTACAATTAACTGTCATTCGCTAATAATTTTAAAAGAACCTAAATTTCATAAAAATTATATAATTCTTTGACCAGAAATTGTTCATCTAGACATTTATTAACCGCCAAGGTTTCATATATGCTTTCAACCACTAGCAGTGTATTGTTAATAATGTTCCAGAAGAAAAAATAGGAACCTAAATTAATGATCGACAATTAATTAATAATTATTTATATTAACACAAGGATCTTGTTTAATTATTTAAATGAATAAATATCAGAAAATATTATATAGACCATATATCGTTGATCCACGCTTTCAAATTTCTTTGGGCAAGCTACTCTTGGGAGCGTTATTTTGGGGGAAAATATTATTATGAATGAACACGTTTCTGGATGAAACATTTTTGGATGGAAACATTTTTCGGATGAAGGATGTTTGGACAAAAAAATTTCTGGATGAATGATTTTTGGATGAAACTGGATGAATGATTTTTTATTAAAGATTTTTGGATGAAAAAATTTCTAGACGGAAGATTTTTGGACTAAATTTTTTGTTCAAAAAACACTAGTCGAAAATTTTTCTGGACGACAATTCCTAGTCCCGATATCCTGCTATAATAACTTACACGATTGATAATTTCGTATAAATCTTGGACCGAAGTGGGCATATACAAAATTAAAATAGAGTTACTCCGATCTGAATCGTAAATATTGCTAAAAAAATTAACGCCCTTGGAAGAATCCATCTTATGGGAAGCAGCAGCTACTTGGAAATGAGCGGCGAAACTTGCTTGAACTATAAAGATGCAAATACAATACGACTTAATGGCAAGAGATTTAAAATTTATTAGCTTTAGTGTACGCATAACTTTTATGCCATCGCCATTATAATTTAATTTCTTAATTCCTTGTAATTTTACCTCCGCTTGAAGACAAGTCAGTCAAAAATATTATGTCATGCCACAGGTAATGTAGCTTCTCACTTTCAAATAGGTTCATGATGCTCTGAAGACTGGTAAACGGTATTTTTGCGGCCGTAAAATTCAATACAAATACAGCAAAAATATTTTTCAGCAGCACTGCTATCATTTTATTAAGGTGGCACTGATCTTTTAGCAAATGATTGTTATAACGATGTTTCATACACTGATTCTGAGTTCGTAATTCGTAACATGTGCTGACCCAAGATGATTTCTAAAATGCAACATGTTGTAAAGCTGTTTGCTTATTTGCGTTAGAGCTTTACGCTCGCCACGACTTTGTTGACTTTCATTTATTATTGATGCTACTCAACATATTTGTATAGGGCAACTGAATTCCCGGAACTATTGGACAACGGTACACGTGTGGGTTAGGAAGTAAAGTTACAACACTTCGACAATACTTTGTTCATTTGAGTCATACACAGCCAGAAAAATCAACAGAAAATTTAATTTACTTAATTGGTTGCCTGCTTTGAACTGTGGCCCACTTGACAAAAATGACCGTTATTATTTCCTTCCAAATGATTAAAACATAATGCAAACAACAAGAGTACACTGCTTGCTGAAACTACTAAATAATACAATTTTAATTCCCTCTCGTAATAAAAGAGCAACAACTTAGCAATGACTAAAAGAAGCTTGAATCCAGGAACAAGAGAACAAAAACCCGTGCTTTCGATGTCGTTCAAACAACGCCCAACAGCATGCGAAAACTTGGCCAAAGATAAGGATCACAAAAGCTGTGTAACAGTCCAGAAAGTCAAGCTCGAATGCTTGACTTGTATTTGGAAGGCAACGTATTTGCGTATTTATTTCGTAGGTTATCCAAGAGCGTTTTGCAAGTCCCCGCTCAATTAGCATTACCGTTCTGACACCAACAAATAAAGGTAATTGAAGGTTATCAAAAAATATGCTATAAATGCTTTGATTTAAAAAATTTAATTGAAGTATTACGAATGCTGGAAGTATTCTTTATAAGGAGATCCTTTCCGTATCATCATGGCATCTTTAACTTTCGGACCGTCGTTTCCTTTCCTCTTATCGATTTCACATAACTCCGTCACACTGTATTTCTCAAGCCCCACAGAATAGAAACCATCTTGACCAATGATCGTCGCTATTCTTGATTTCGACAACATGATCTGGTTTACCATGTCTTCATCATTTTTATAAAGCTTCTCAGATGCTGCCAAAATAGCATTGTAGTCACTGTTGGTCTTATAAAAAACAAAGGTACGTTATACTTTACAAATCAAAGTTAGATTAATTTGCACGTTTCCTACATACAATCTATAATTACCTACCCTAGTAAAACTCAGTATGTACCCGGGGTCATTCGGATTGACGAGGACTGTAAACTGAGTTTTAAATAAGTCCATGTACGTTTTAATGAGAGTAGTTGGTGCAGAAATGGTCGCTACAAAAGCTGCCGTGTAGTAGGCGTAAATAAGTAGATTTGCAAAGAGCCCAGTGATGAAGAGAATTCTGACAGGTAATTGTGCGGGGCAACCGAACCAACCTTTAAATAGCAAAATGGAAAATTATACCATGCGGATTCATTCGTTTACAAAGTTCAAAAGCATTATTACCTTGCTGACAAGCTGCTCCAATTGACCAAATGTAGGCATCCCGGCAATGAAAACATTTCTTTTGAGGTTGATATGTTGAATACATTCTACTCGTTCCAATGTGTCTCAAAACCTGAGGACGGCGAAGAGCCACAAAGAACCCACAAACCATGATTACTACCCAAGCCGCAAAAACGGAATACCAAAGTTCCAGCTGAAAAGGCATCATAAAAATATTCCTTGCCGAAGTTATGGATGGCTGCCGGAAAAACACGAAGGATCTGAAAGTTTCAATTTTAATGTTCAACTACTCTTGCAACTCAGCGACAAATGACTTTTTTCAAAATAAATGCAAATACTGTTCGCTGCCGATAGGTTGCAAAAAACTAATGAACTTCGCTCGATAGTCCTCCATTGTAGATGTTGATATGCAGAGGTCAGCTTCAAAATCCATTACTTGCTGACCTATTCCAGCTAACGTCTCTTTACCATTGATGTGTACACGTTTTGTCCATCCTTTTCCTTCCACAGGTTGGTAACTATACGGTAAAATAGAAAAATTTAAGCTTCAAACTATCCCCTCCTTGAAAAATTATAAAGTACGCCAAGAGATTTTACGTGAAATTCAGCGTTCGCATTAAATCGTAAAACACTTGCAGACTGCTTCCACTTTCAAAATATACCGACCCATTGTCCAGTTTAACAACGTTTACTTCAGGCTTATAAAACTCATCTGGCTGTAAACAACACGCATCAAATGTTAATTTTGTCTCTTGAAATTACCAGACTATTTTAAATCAGGTAAAATAATTTCATGCTGCGTCGTTATTAACTTGTGCTACAACGCTGAAAAGTACGCCACTGAAGTCATTTCTTCTTACGGAAATCCTCAATAAATCTTCGATGTCAATAGGGAAAACATAAGTTGAATTTTCAATGCTGCTTAAATTCAATTCCACGTTTCGGACAGATTGTACCATCGGAACAGAACTGCGAATGCTGTATACCTCAATGGCATCCGTTATAATTTTGTGTCCTGAGTCATCTGTTGTCCAGATTAGGATGTAAACCTCGACATCTTGACGAAGAAAAAGTGTGGATTGGAGCAACTCTTCATTACTTTGCAATTGTTCTAGAATACTTTGAAAACCGGGGTGGATTTCTGTAGGCCATGGGAGGAAGAAAATTCGGCGATTTGGGATTGGTCTGGAGGTGTTTCTGGCGGAGTACATTGAACCTATCTGCATTTCAAATGGGAATCCAAATTATAGCTAAATAAAGTGATTGGAGTAAAATAGATACATACGAACATATTTTTGCGTTACCGCAATCAACGTACCATCTCAGTCAATTGATATAATAGTTTTTCTGACCTAGCCACCATGAAGAACAATGTAGGATGTTTTTGCGAACTGAGATTTAATGTTGTTACCGTGGTTTCATTAAGCATCCATGAAAGAGGCCACTTGGCAATGTTGAAATGCTCTGCGAAAGTTCCTTTAATGGCTATAGTGTGACAAGTGAAACGTTAGGCACTACTGAATAATAATTATTATTTAATTATTTAATATATGAAAGATTGATGATGTTAAAGTACGTACATTCTGAATTGAAAAAGTTCCCGCATAATATCAGATCAAACGAAGTTTCACTTTTTAACTCGAATTCAAAACTTCGGGAAATGATTCCAATATCATTTAATAGAGCTAATGCATTTATCCCAAAAAACACTACCGCTTCAAACCCCAGAATTTTCATTTTACATAAAAAATGCTTGTAAAGTATTCAATACTTTAATTTTGAGACTTGATATTTTCACTCTTTGAAAAATCTCCTAAAATTAGCAGGACTAAACGAAGAGTCAGTTCCATTTTGACTGGTCATATAATCAAAGTACGACGTGTAGAATATGCCACCCTTCAAAAGTTGCCTATACGTATATTCCTTTCATCAGAAGGTTAACGAAATAATTAATTATTAATTTTGAATCACCAAGGCATTAAGAACGCATTCCAGAAAATAAATGTATTCATTGACGGAAAGGACTCTAACCTGAACCTACAGCATAAATTGTGTGAGTAAATAAATACGTCCAAACCAGCAGCCACTAGTCTTCTAAGCAAACCATTGTCCCCTTTCTTTCAATGCTAACCTGACCTGAACACCGAATACAATAAAAATAATGCCAAAAGTTTCCTTCCTTCTTCTTCCTTAGTGGTAAACGCCCTGAACATTGCCTACATTAACTATTTAAAAATATTAATGCAATAACAAGAAGAAATTAGGGGAGAATTCCAGAACTCCACAATTCATTTCAAATGAATTTATTTAATATATTCCAAGGTTTTCAAATATAAAAGCTGAGCAGGTTGTATAAGTATATACTTGGTTCGTCTCAAAGGTATACATAATGGGTATTTACAAACTAAAAATACCCTTTAACTACAACGTAAATAATAAGGCTTCTTACAAAAATTAAAAGTACATATTCAGGAGAGCTAAATCTGATCCGACTAAATGTTGCACAACTAAAAAAACGGTATAATTTACTTGGGAAGAATTTTATATAATGTTGTTTGAAGAAATGGTCCTTCGGCTTCAAACCCTTCTAATTACGTCGAGAAACTGTGTTATGTAAATTAATTTAGCCATGTTACATTCCTTACATTTTAGTCAGAAATTTCAGTCTTGCTTTGTAAAATGTAAAAAATTGTTGGTGTTTTTTAGTATAGTCTTAAAATCAAAGAGGTCAAGATTGCTCAAGAAAAATTGGTGCAATAAATTGGTAAACCGGTATCCTGTTGTGCATTCAGTGCTCTATCTGAAATTAACATATATAAAGTTAAGTGCATTTGAAATCGTTTATAAACATATGTATTCACATCTAGAAAATATGTATAACAAAAATATAAAACTACAGAAAAAATTCAGCGTACATTTCTCATTTCAGTGACAAATAACTACAGGTGTAAAGCTGCGGGCTATTTTGAAAGGTGCATTTCAAATTTCAACAGGTAGAAAATCAAGTGCGATGGTATTTCCCGTGCGAGTGAATACTTGTGATGTGAAACAGTCTTAAGGCAGTGTTTTCGAATTTTTAGTAAAGGTAAATTTAAAAAATTATTTCATAGCTTCCATCATTCCTTTTTCTGTAAAATAAGAAACCATAGCATGTCTTCATTTCTAATTACTAGTAACTACGCCACGTATGTTTTTCTTCCGGGATCATTTTTCTTGCTCTAAAATAAATAAAATTAGGTGTGTTGTCACAATGTGGCTAAAACAGTACTTTTCATGAGGAGCAGAGTAACGACTAAACCAAGTGTGACCAGAAGAGAAAAAGTAGACACGACCAGGGCAATTTTATGGCTAGAGCAGAATCCCTGCCAAGATTTTTTCTTCTCTGCTTTGTGACCGGGATGACCATTCAGCAGTGTGAAACCCCCTGCAAAATACGTAATACAACATTTTATTACTCCATTTCCGCTTTTATTAAATGGGTGATACAAGCTGAAAAAATTAGTTAAAATTATCTTCTTCAATGTTCATAGGAATTTCATGTCGTTGGTAAAATCGTTCCTGCCTTACCATAGGAGTGCACTGAAGCATCTCTTTTGAGCGTAGGAGTTTGCAAGTTTGCAAAATTATTATTTAGATGCCAAAAAGTTGCGTAGGGATGATCCAATTTGCCATCATCTATCGGACTCTCCTCATCATGGAGATACTGTGATTGGCCTCTGCACCCAGCGCAACTGCTAGCGCTTGAGGCTGCCTTAAGAGGTAAACATGTAAACATGGTAAATAATTATTATCGTGTAACTAAAAGGGTCTACTTAAAAATAGTATAGGTGATAGCAGAATTTGGTAGTTGAAAGATGTAGAAAATACTCACTGGATTAGAGGTCCCTCTATTTGGTTTTACGGTAGAAGTCCGAGGAACAATAGTATTAACTGCAGCGACTTGTTTTGGCGGGGGAGGAATTCTACCCCTTGCGCCCCCAGGATAAAATTCGTGGACGCCAGTAAACTTATTCATTTTGGAATTATTCTCATTTGGACTAGGAGAACCACTCGACGAACTATGAATAGTTAGCGTTGTATCTGTGGTGTTAGAGTCGCTGGCAAGGGGTGTGCTGATGCTGGTTACGGAACTCTGATGGCTGTACCGCTGACCTGGCAGGTTCGACCTTCCGCTATAATTTTGAGGTTCGGGCTGACTGGTTTCAGATGGATGGCTTATTTTATTGTT
This sequence comes from Spatulosminthurus flaviceps, assembly GCA_034693705.1. NCBI lineage: Eukaryota > Metazoa > Arthropoda > Collembola > Symphypleona > Sminthuridae > Spatulosminthurus > Spatulosminthurus flaviceps. The sequence goes on from JAQFXU010002268.1 coordinate 19,362, forward strand.
GTAGGTGCACTGTGGGTTTCGGCACCACAACTCCACCCGGGGCAGCTGCAAAAGTGGAAATGGTGCAACTAAATGGTCTCTGGAATGTGATTTTCCTACTTTGCCTACAGTTGCAGTCATTTTTCGTTTTTTAACTTTATCAACTTGTTTGTGCTTGCTTCTGGAGGGTTTGCTTCGTGATTTTTCAGTTACAATTTCCATTTCGGGGATTCTTCGCGATGACTTTTCTATTTTAGTTGGTGTCTGATGTGAGCGAGTGTGCAGGGTAGGGATGTAATGTCCAGCCTGAAAATTTGCAAAATTTTATTTCAATAGTAATTTTTTTAATGCGAGATTCAGATTCAGAGTTTTCTTATTTTGACAGTATAATTCTGTGTACATAATTAACTACAGCATAATAATTGATAGCCGGTGAATGCTGTAACAGAGTTGTGGGGTTTGTCCAATTTTCCTACTACCACTGCACACAGTGTATGTATATATGAACACAACTTGAGAGGAAAAACAATCACACATATTCTAAGTAAACTCGATATATACCCCGGTGATCCAGAAAAAAATTCCAGGAGTGATGGCAGTTGACTTCCTTCTAACCTTCGGTGCCATTTTTCCATTAACTGATTAACTAAATACCTTAAGCTAGCAATTTGTACCTTACTACAAAATGCAAAAAGTTTTTAAAAATTAATCTTAAAATAAATACTCTCAACTTGGCTGTTCTCAGTTCACAGGCAAAAGTTACTCTGATCAAGAACATTTGAGAAGGAATGCAAGGGATATGCCAGGAGGGAATGGAGGCTGTTACGACATGAAAATAGAAAGATTAAAAACGATTGTAATAAGTAGGAAACTGGGCGTTTTGAAGCCACCCAGACATGGTCACATATTAAAGGTCAAGATCCATAGTAACAATTTGTATGCGTCTCATAAATATTTGTAGTACAATGAACTACTTAATTTAAGTGTAGCCTATATTTAAAATATACCATTAATTAATTTTTTGCAAACTGTTTATAGAACAATCATTAGCAACTTGATTTAAATTTATTAATTTATATATTGTCCTCAAACAATAATGAGCTAATCTGTATTGTTTCACAAGAACATTTTCTCAGGACGGGAGGCAGATACAATAGTACCTGTCAGCGCCTCAAAGATTCTACATCAATCAGAAAAGAACCGTCGAACCGGTCGTCTTTCCTGAACATGCGTCAAAAATTAACGGGAAAACCACCAGTTGTAATTTCATTCCAATATTTATACGTATATTTACTTACCTAATTCACTACTTCGCTGCTCTAATCTACATTGCTCTTGTGTCACTGTATCTATATGTATTTTGTATCCAAGCGTAGCTCTTATATTGGATACACTATACATATGAATAGGAAGGCAAGGCCTTGAATAAGGATTAATAAATTTCTTTCATAATAATCACTCAATTCCTTTTCCTCTCCGTTTCAATTATGCAAACGAATACCCAGTTGTTCCCTTTTCATATGCTCATAAGCTTGCACTGCACATAACGATTGATACTACGGTAAAAGGTAAATGCTATGGTGTAAATTATGATGCTCAAATCGCATGTTTTTATAAAGTACATCCCCGTCCGTCCGTTCGTATCGCTTTTCTTTCGCTTTCCGCTGACTTAACTGCATTAAACAGTAATTTACTCCTTACCTAAGGCTACCAATTCAGGTCAAATTATTAATACTCCATTCACGCACTATTTATCAGTGGTAAAAAAGGTAAGCATTTGGCATGAGCATACTGATTTTCGCTGTATTAATATCACTGCGGATAACTCATATGGATATCCAATGTATCAATACGATGCTTAAGAAAACGAAACAAAATTTCAAACCCAATCACTTCTCACTATCAGCAATAAATTGACGCTGTGGCTAGACATGCTCTAGTTTCCGTTGCTTATGTTTTAAAGCAATCATTTGAGTGAGCGCACTCAAGTGTGTCAAAGGCATATTTTATACTTTCGCACATTAGATATGTATACTCATATGTATTAAAATGACATTTTTTGGAAGTTTTGACACAATTTATTGTTTTGCAGCACTAGCAATATTACAGTCAAACTTGTATACTGCACACAACGACAACTGACTGTGAGTGCTTTGGACAGTTCCGATCATTCTATACAACAATGGACTACTATTGGACAGGGATATTTGCCGTGACAAGAATGGATGTACGCCATTGAAAAACTTACCTTTGCTTCCTGAAAATATATATCGTTTATTTTGATGCGAAAAAAACCTGGTTAAATAACAGTAATTTTTGAAATTACTGATTGTGAGTCATCATGTATTCACGAAGAATTACAAATCATGCTAGCAATAATATTAATTAAAAGTTATCATTTTATTTCTTTGCAGCTATCCTCAGGGGAACCGTCAAAAACAAATTCCGTGTATTAGCGACAGGCTAATATGAGTATGAAGGACCAGACAGTTTTATTTAAAACTGCCAAAATTCAATTATACTTGTA
>JAQFXU010002269.1:0-21864 GCA_034693705.1 Spatulosminthurus flaviceps
TGAATAATTTCTTAGCTGAAAATTGTTGTGGTTGAAAAAGCTTTGGCTTAATATTTTCTTGGTCGAAAAAAGTTTTGATACAAATTGTTTTGGCTGAATTTGCTTTGGCTTTAATAATTTTTGGATAAAAAGTTAAGTGGCTGGAATTATTTTGGTTGAAATTGCTTTGACTTAAATAATTTTTGGATGAAAAGTGAAGTGGCTGAAATTTTTTCGGTACAAAAAATCTTGGCTGAAAATATTTTGGTTGAAATTACTTTGGTTGGAACTCTTGGTTGAAAATGTTTTTGGTTCATTCGTCCTAGACCCGTTTAAAACAAATTGATATTGCATTGGGCCCAGCTATGTCCAATATAACGTCAACATGGGGTGATAAAATTTTGTAGAAAGATGTAATCTTGGGGTCATAGCTATCGAAAAATTATGTTCAGCTTGCCAAGTTCTCGAATTCGTGTTTTGCCCAAAATCGTGAAGTTCACTTTTAAACCATTCTGGCAAGACTATGCAATGTAAAAAGTAATGAATGTAAATACATACGTTAGCATACTTTCTACCGGAATTAAATGTGCAATAATCATAGTTGTGCAAATTACAGATGACACAAAATGAACATGGACACTTGCTCATCTTTAAATGGACGGGACGTGGGCTACCACCAAATAAAATCACCACATCATATTTTAACCAAAGTATTTTAATACACAACACATTCGTTGACATCCTGCGATTTCATTAAAGCCTTAATCGTAAATAAAAATCTTCGTAACAATCTTGACAATAAAATGATTTGGTGAAAATAATTTTGTAAATGTATGTCTGAATATCCTAATAATTTGCATAAATGACGTCCAGCAATAATACAGTTCTGTACATATAGAAAAGCATAATAAATTATTATTAATTCTTCGCTTTCTGAAAGTTTTAAAAATCTGCGCTTAGCTTTACCATAGGAATATTTTCACGGATTTAAGAAATTCTACAAATCTTAAATTAAAAATTAGGCCGACGATATAAATAATCGTTAATTTTGTGTCTGCGGAAATAATTGAGAGACCTTAATATCAAACACGTTTTGGAATTTACTTCTACAAGTTGGTAAACGTTTTTGTCGTCAAATGTATTTTGAAAACCGTTAACAAAATTAAAAACGTTTTCACCGTTAAATTGAATTAAACGCTGACGTACTAACCGGGAGACTATATTTGCTCTATACAGTTGGTTTAAAAAATAATTATTACAGGTGTAATAAGGTTCATTTTTAAGCGCTCAAGTCTTCGTGAGACAAAACTGCACATTTTAAGGTACATATAAGATATTTTTAACAGGAGGGCAAATATAGTTACAAGGCCGTTAGATAAATGATAAATATCATGCAACTATCTCTAAAAATACAGAACGTGAGTCATATCAAGTTCATCCTCCTTGGGATGGCGTACGGGAGAAGGATTGGAATTGACAATATTGGATGACATGGGAACCGGGCTACTTCCCGCGCGTCGATGTGAGATAGGCACACCATTTGTATTTACATTTTGAGTCTCGAAATAACCATTCCCCGTTTTTCTGGTGTCCAAATTTGAATTGTTGTAATAGCTACTCATCCGATCATTTGCCGATGGACCGGTCACATAAGAGGAGGTGACGGAAGGATCCCCTGCGAATCCTCCCGTTGTACTTTGACTGTGATGAAGCACGTGGCTGGCACTAGAGCTAGTATTCCTTAGCTTAATGTAACTATTTGAGTTCACAGGTTGTTGGTAATGATCCGTATTTTGACTATTATGGCCCATACTTGAGGCAGATCTGCTCCCAACACCGCGCGGAAGACTGGAAGTTTTCAAACCTTCCATCAAACGATAAGGCAACATTTGCTGGACGGGTTGTTGAGAAGCTGAGCGTGGTATGACGCGGGAGCCTTTCCCTTGACTCGAACGATTCGTTAGTGTTCCGCTGTGATCAATATTCGATTGATTAGAAGGAACACTTGGAGGGAGAGGAGGTTGAGGCTTTGAACTTCTTGGCATAGGTTTGGGAGTTTCAGCTCCGGCGTTGGGGGAAATCACGGGTTTCACCGCCGAACTGTGAGCCAAGAAATGTGGGATTTGTTGCTTCATAGGTTTTACATTACTATTCGGCACTTGAGGAGTAGCTACGGGGACTTGAACCTGCGATGCACTTCTTCTTGGAGGTGCGACTAAAGTTGCTGTTTTATCTGTATTCACGCTTACTGCAATGGGAGATACGGCTTCTAGGGCAGGACGGATTCCTTGTCTTTGCAATGCCTCCAATTTTCTAAAATTTAAAAGCAAGCGGTTTCACTTCTGCAAAAGCTATCGATCTCGATTGGTAATCAACACAGTGTTTTTCCTGGTGAAATGGAGCTCACGATTTTATTCTAATTTAAACTAACCTGTACAACTGCTCGCGCTGTTCAATTATATCTTTTTCCTCGTTCTGAAGCGTTACCGCTTTGCTATTGAGTGCGTTTAGCTGCCGATCAATATTTTCCTTTTGGACAGAGAACTCTCGTTGCCACTCTGCCTTTTCTGTTTCCAAGCGCTGTTGCGCTTCTCTCAGATCTTCCATTCGTCTCTGTAGTTGGTGCTGACTTTGACTTGTTTGAGGCGTTAGTTGGGGAACCATTTGCTGGAACATCTCTCCACAAAGCTCGGCAAGCTGAATCACCATCTGTTTACAAAACACACACGAGGACTTACAAACTTGTTTACAATGACTGCAATAATTAGTTTCTAAAATAAAGAGAACTACACGACGTAGCTTACTTGAAACAGCATCTTGTTGTTGACAATGTGTGATCCTGACTCAGCAAATGATCTTTGCTGACTATCAAAACCTCCAAAGGTATCAGCTCTTCTAGGCAAACCGGAAAATACTGCAGATGAGGCGTGCTCTGCAGCACAACTAGCGCTTCTATTGACACCATTTGCTGTACTTGTGCCCATGTTTTGTAAAATTTGTTGGATTTCCTACATGAATTAATCAAATTATTTTTAATGACTTTATAACAAATTAGTATTACAGGAGAAATGATTACTGCTAAAATATGTTTATATCATTATATGTAAATGAGCTTACCTCAGAGGCACTGGAAATTGCATTGAGAACATTATCCTTCCCATCAGTCGTATTCGCTGACCACAAATGCGGTTTGTCTGCTTTCAGGGTTTCAACTAGTTTGGCTCGAGAGCGGAGAAGGGTCATTATTTGCTTATCTTGGTCCAGTAGCTCTTCTGTAGATGAAAACAAAAACACATTAATAAAATCTCAAAAAGTTAGTAATGTTCAAACATGCAAATCAGATTTGTTGAACGTTGCAAACCTAAAGCCCTGGCAGTTTTCCCATCAGCATAATCAACCCCATCGCTAAAACATTCCTCGTCACCATCTGAAACCACCTCACTTTCCTCCTGCCACCTTAAACTTGCATCCCTAATCACCTCTACCCATTTATCTCGATTCGGTGGGTTAATGACTTGCAATTCAATCATTTCCGGTCGATCCAATTTGGAACCCAAGGAATTCCATACAAGGAATAGTGACGTATTTTGACCAGCATTCTCACGGAGAATTAAATTATTTAACGTCACAATCCCGGGCTAGAAGTTAAAAAAAATCAAAATGCTATGAATTTTTAACTTAATTTTTATTATTTTAATTTATCATCGTTAAGTAAACATACCAATATAGGCGGAGCCACAAATTGATAACGTCCCCCAAAATCCTGGACAAAGACGAGGGAGTCCGTGAGAACTAGGACATTGCAAACAGTACTTCGGGTTCCAGGTCCACCAATACCTCCGAATCCAAAACTATTGGCTCCTAACTTCACAGCTGAGGCTAAGCCATTGAAGAGAAGTCGTCGACTTGGAAGAATCGTAAGGAAATCTTTCCTCACGTGCTTTTGACCAATTTGAAGAACTGACTTTTGGTCTATCTTTTGACAGAACTCAATGAGACGTTCCCTTTCAGCCACTCGGTCATTCACCTTCTCATTTAAATCCCTGGATGCCTTCAAAACTTTGGTGATTCGCTCCTTTTCTTCCATAACGTTTGAGGTTTTGAAAAGGGGCTCGAAAAGTAGAGGATATTTGGTAATTCGTTGGGCTACTAGAAGCAAGCACTCTGGCACATTTTTCCTGGCCAAAAGAGGCTAAAGTAGTAAACAATAAAAAATATTATACAACCTTGCAAATATTACCAGATATTAAAATATCGATTAAAAATCTATGAGTTTTTACCTCTTTACTCCACAAATGGACCAGTGCAGAAAATTTCGACTCCTTCTGCATGCTCTTAAACAAATCCAAGGAATGTTTATGTGAAGCACAGAGTAAGCCATACAAACGAACCATTTGTTGCCATTGCTCTCCACTAAATTGATCATCTATCAAATCCGCCAAAGTATCCATCGGCTGACCCAAGTCTCGAAATTTTAGTTGTCTTTCGTTCATTCGTTGGAGGAAATTGAAATGAACCTGGAAAGAAATATTCAATTTTGAATAAAATCTTGTTTTCAATATAAATTATTATTTTTTGTGCTAATAAATATATTTTTGTTTTCTATAAATACTTGAAGCAGTTCATCTAATCCGGGGAAGAGAAGTCGAGCAACGCGAGAGTACCCAGCTTTTTTCATCCCGCCCACGAACAGATGATGCATGAGGGCTAAGGTGAGGCAATGATGTTTCTCCGTTAAAATTAATTCGTACCTGGAAAAATAATTTTGGATTCATGTAAATTATTAACTCTAACAATAATAATTATCATTATTATTAGACATTATATATTACATTTTAGCCTTTATTAGAGTCACACTGTTTAACAAAACTCACATGTGTTCCTGCCGCTTGACTTCCTTCTCCTCCAATTGGGACACCACCTCCTTCCCCATGAACATTGCCCAGCAATCGACGTCGGGATCTTGGAGACCCAATGCAGGGTTTGACAAGGCAATGTATCCTAAACTCTCCTCATCATGATCATCTTGTCTCAAGCCTGGAGAGACCATGCCCTCCATCTTCAAGTTCCTATAATGTTGGACTATCACCGGGGGTTGGGAATTTACAGAAATACTCTTGCTCTTATGTTTTCGCCGGAAGAAGCTCCTTTTGTAGCTTGGACTTTGTGAGAAGCTTGTGGTTGTCCCCGGCGATGAATCTCTTTGATAATCCGGCTGTGGAGAAACATGCTTCGGATGAATATCCGATGTCACGTTGGAGCCAAAACTGCTTATAAAAAAGTTCAAAAAATTTTAAAAGTAATTTTCAAACTCTATAGAAAAACTTTAAAGTAGAGCACTTTATTGAGGACAATTCACTATCAACTAGACAGGGGAGGCAGAAAGTGTCTCTCAGTAAATTGGCATAATATTTTTTGATAGGCCCTGCTTATCTCAGCAAATGCTGATTTATCGTTATTTGGCAAACTTTTATCGCGGCATGCGTGTATGTTTACAGTTCATCTCATATTTATATGTTTTGACGGAACATAGGAAAGTTCTAGGAGGTAACTTCATATTTATTATCATTTACAGTATATTTATGAGTGCCCAACAAAATACACCTGGGATAAACTCCATGGTACAGCTCAGTACAGAAAATATTATACCCTGCGAACTACACATAATAGCCAATTCCCTATAATCTCTGTAGTCTTTTTAGAGTCATGTCAGTATCCGATAAACTTTTTCCTGTGTTAATTTCCTATCCACGGACTATCTGACAAAATCATATTCACTGTCAAGCCCCAAAATTAATACATATACGTTTCATACAGCAAGTTTTCCCACAGGTTCTCTCTCAGTAATGACAGAAATGCATGCAAATCAATAATAATTTTTCTTACATTTGAGGCACTGAGGGGCTAGAGACGGATTTATGTAAAGAGCCACCAGCAGCAGGACTGGAGGGAGAAGGAGAATTCTGGAAAAAATTCCCAGCTCCATCCTCCTTACTTTTATCTTTCAAAGCCCTTTCTTCAGCTGCCCCAATTAATTTAGCCACATTTCCGGCTTGAATGAAACTAACCGCATTCCCGTCTACCGCACTCGGTGTCTCGGGATACTCATCCGCGGTGATGCTTGTTAGGCTGGAACTGAAATATGGAACCCGTTACAAATGATTTTTGTCCAATCTGAGTTTAGCGTTCTGCGGATTAGCGTTAAATCCTGAATAATATAAAAAAAATTAAGCATACCTGCGGCGAATACTGAGAGGTAACTTGATAGGACCGGGAGAGCTCTTGAAAAAAAGTCCATCAACTTCATCGGTAATATCGGGAAAAGTCGGGTCATTATCAAAGTCATTACTATTACTGAAAGATTCGGGTGGATCCAAAATGGATAAGTCGGGGCAAGAATTTGCTAGAGTCAAGATATCTACAAAATGTGGATCCATCATGTCACTCTCATCCTGCTCACCCTCCAATTGAGGTGAGTCCGGAGGTTTCTCCACCTCCTCCAGTCTCTGGCCCAGCATTCGCCTCAACTCTATAACAAATATATTCAAAGCAATGATTAACTCCAAGTTAAAAAAATCAAAATTTACAAAATTTTACCATGAAAAATTTTACACAAAATCCCCAAATTTTGTATGAAGACAACGTATTTTAGCAACTAACTTTTGAAATTTCTTACAAACATTCTTTCCATTCCGGTACTTAGCCCATCGTCCAAAATCGAGGAACTAGGCATTTTACTTAGACTAGGAACTACAACTTATGCTTAAAATTCTTGCCATCCTGCGTGTGAAGCCATTCTGCCAATATCAGTTGTACCTCTCTCGCAATAACAAAATGAAAGTGACTTATGAGAAGTTTTTTCTGGAATGTCTCTAAAAGAATTTCCACATTTGTGCAAACAACTGCATCCTCATTTGTTATTCCAGCAGGTGCTTTTGCCACATCACATTTTACATCATTGGACTATACGTACGTATATGAACATCAAGCTGTGTGTATTTCTACGTATACCTCAACTTCTGTAGAAAAACTGGATGATTGCGAGTGAAACCTGTTGCTCTATTATGATATTTCGTAATATGCATAGTAATAATAGCAATTATACCTGTCTAGTACAAATTCATTAGATTCATCCGCACACACATAGATATAAATAAATTTTCTAATAATAAACATACTATCATCGTCACAACTTCAAATATTCATATTTATATACAATGTCTGAAAGATTTATTCGCATTCCATTCTGACATTAAATAAACATGGTATTTTTTTTCTCAATTTCAATTGACTTTGGGTCACACACTCATCCCTCAAAAATTCTCGTTAATTCTAATTCCATCAGTTTTCAATGTATCAAGACCAGTGTAACCATATAAGGTGATAACGACACAATTTTATGTATGGTCTTATGTTGACTGTACAAAATATTTGAACCGTAAAAGACAAAGCTGAATTTATTGGGGTACACCACCTTTTCAATTTAAATTAAGGATATGGTATCATCCCCAAAAAAGGTCTCACAGTCTTGATAATTACAATAACACTCCTTGAAAATGTTTATAATTAGAAATACTGTTGATTCTGACAAGGCAAGGGTAACAAAATCAAGTGTACATTCTCATTCAAAGAATTAAATAAGAAATTATCAAAGCATTCTACTCATTATCATCCGTATTCTTAGTAGTAGAAATATTTTGCAAAATACATAAACATTTTCATCACCATTTCAAGTTCTTAAAAATGACTAATTCCATTTGAGCTAAATCAATACCATTTATACTCAAATATGTACTTTCCATTCATTCGCTTCCTAAAAGTTGTACTCGTATAAAGGATTTTGTTGAATGCTTTTTAGCAGATTTGAGCATCATGTTCTGTAATTTCCTTCCAGTGCATTTGAACGGACTTTTATAGATATACATACATTTTGCATCTAAAATATCTCGGTAAACAAATGTTGTGTAACTAAAACTAAATTGTTTGTTTATCTGCAAATAAATACAATGACTCCATTTTCCGCGTGTTTGTAGACACTTACTGTTTAAAGTAAGTAAATAATCTGCTAGAGTCCAAATATATCTACTTATTTAAAAATAAGTACTTATTTGGATTCTCGTAGATTATCTATAGCTTTTTATCAACGAAACGCTACGACCTATACTAAGCCAATGCACAAACAAGCATATCCATGGCTTATTCCTTTTCTCGCCGAGAAAAGAGATCGAAGCCAAACATGTAAGCAACGAAGTAAAAATTGTACTTGTGAGGTACAACGAGGAACCTTCACTCTTGACTTTTAATTTAAGAGTTGACTTCACTACTTTTTTTAAAAGCATCGACGTATTTTACTTATGTATTCCTTCCATATAATAAAGCATTCAACAGTATATGACAATATAGGAAACATTATTTGCAGAAATGTTTTTTTGCAAACCTTCCAAAGGATGAGGACTCCGGATGAGTTCTGGATTTTCCATATCCTCACCGACCACAAAACACTGGTCCAGATTTTTACTCACTCCTGGACTAAAAATATTTGTGTGATTATGTAATATTTGACTTGAGAGTCAGGTTTTGTTTTTTGAAACGCACGTACTAGAGTTAACGACATGTTGCTTTTTATTTAAATGACATTCTCCTCCTGTCATTTTAACCATGCATTTTCCCCTTTCCTATCTCACTCACTTAGGACACCAAAGACAACATAAATAGAGCTTTTGACTACACTGAACCGATTTGTCATTTTGCCCAACACAAGCTCTTATATAAAGTAATAAATGGTAACGAGATTAATATAATAACAATAATTGGCACTTTTAATTTACTTCTTGAGCAAGGTACTTGTGTGCAGTTGCAGTACAATGCATTTCCATGATGTTCTTCTGAGGCTTCAAGTCAGTCGTCTATTTATGAAGAGAAGGTGAAGATTTTTAGTGAATGGGGTCTTGGTTCAAGTTAAAAAATCAGCCTTAAGATATGCAAGACTAGGCTATATAATTTGAGAAGGAAGGAAACATTGATGTGAAATGTCTCTACATAATGTGGAATTACACACTTGTGGTGTGTACTTACTATTGTGTGTACCTTATTGCCTTATGTTCTTGTATGTACAACTCATCCATGTAATAGCCATACATACAAAGTGGAATGTTGCAAGTAACACAATATCCCGTTGTAAAATGTTCCCATCATCCATAAAGCTTTTAGTAAAAGCCTTATAGACGTCTTCTTTGATGTTGAACATAAACATGTATGGTCTCTAAGAGTATATATATAGCCAGCAGGTGAATCCTACCTGTGGAAGACAAAACTCCTTGGATGAGAAGGGATTTATCCTTGCAGGGAATATAAGTAAAGGTATGAAATGTAAAACCTAGCTTGTCTCAAGTGCTGCTTATGTACAGTTGACGCCTTTTTCATTCCTTGTTACCCTTTAAGAAGGAGTTAAAAGGTGTAGCCAATTTATGTGCAAAGCGACAAGTCTCCATATACCTATGCATTCATCGTCCATGAGAAGACAATAATTGGCTTAGCAAAAGTTAATTTTCTAAACACGACGACAATAAACCGCAGTGCACTCACTTGACAGTTACTTTATACATAAGCTCTCATGTGGACGGTATACAAAACAAATCCGAAGAATGTGTCAACGTTTGGCTTCCCAAACAAAGATGCTGGTATAGATTATAGCTCTGAATATGAAAAAGGGTAGCACAAGAACTATTTGAAAAATCAAACAACGTTTTGGAGCAGTGATAATGCAATATTTAAATTATTTCAACATCCTACATGCCTGGGCAAATTTTTATTCCTGATGAATGATATTTATATCTCTCAAACAGGACAAATTGTCGTAATTTAATATAAAAATCAGTGATAATAATAAAATTATTATTACTCAGCTTTTAGCGTCTACATTATATAGGATCAACGGAAAGATGTGACATAAATGTAGAAAAGTCAAAAAAGGAACAAACAACTCATTACAGATATAATACTGTCCAAACGAAACAACAAAACATTTTAAATAAAATGAATTATCCTAATTTTTCATAAACACTAATACTGTTTGAAAACAACCTTTTTCACACTCACGCAGAAAAAAACAAGCAAGTTTGTACAAGTTTTTCAGAAAACTCTGTTGACTGCAATTTCACAGGAATAGTAATTTAATTACTATTAGAAAAACTAATCTAAGCTACTGTCTTAGATAAGCTTACACAAGTTACACAGGCACAATTTCAGACATAAGATACAACATTAGTTACCAGCTTTTCATGGTTGCGAATCAATGTAATGTAATGCAGATACAGACACATAACTCTGCATAAATGAGCTCTCACCGGGTAAAATTTCGCATGCTCTTTAAACTTTCGCTGCGGCAGCCCATGAAATTAATGTTGTTTAATCGATAATAATTGTAATAATTATTAATTATACTTATTAGCTATTCGCACCGTATCTTAATATTTTACACAAGCGACTTTTCATTTCATACATTCTAAACAAGAACATGTCATTCCTTTTATGCCGAAAATGACAATATTGGTACACAAATAATATCAATGTAAGAGTAAAAATATACAAAATTTACAAAACTACGCACGGAGACACTACTTCCTAATACAAACATAGGAATTTGAAAATATTACTTCGTAATTCGTGGTCGTGTTCACAGTACTTATAATTAATTATTACAAAATATTAAACATGTGTCGGACGAATATAGCTCCTTCGACTAGTTCCGCCACCACTACTTTCAGAATGGCCACTGTTATTATTCACCGCGTCCGACGATGCGCCAACGTTGGCAGAAGAGTCATAATTTGAAAATGAGTCCGTATTCATGCTATGTCGGAGCAATTTTCCACGCATACTAGAGGCTCCCCGGTGTGTATTATTATGAGATGCGTTGTTAGAACTGAGGAGAAAATCTGAAGCACGAGCAACATCCCAATGTGACATTTCTAACACCGAAACTAGATTTGAAGCATCAGAAGTGATGAAGCTATCTGGTAGCAACGTCTTCAAACGTAGAAGCTTTACAGCATGGGCAGCATCCGAGTCGGTTGCATCCAAAGCCCAGCTACATTCCTCTTCAGATGTCTACAGAATAAAAATAACTTGGGTTAAAACCCGTAATTCATTTCAGACATTAACATCTAATAATTAGGTATTTTAAAGTACATACCGAGGGTCCCAAAATCCTCTGCAAAGTTTTGACTTTCACTGTATTGCCGCTACTATTTAGGAACCTTGGTTTAGGAACCGGTTCGGTCGTAGGAACATGCTGTTTCTGTGGTTGCGCAATGGATGATGACGATTCTCCTGTGGAACTCTGTCTACTATGAGACTGTTTGCTACCGGAACTTACTACTGATGTGGAACCGAACTCTTCGTTCTTAAAAGCTGGATTTCCATAAGAGCCCGAAACACTTGTCACGCTTCTAAGCGAACTAGTGTCACTGCCAACATTATTAGATAATAACCTATAGCGATTGCTACCAACCGAATTTGAACTAGAAAAACTGGCTTCGCTTCCCGGCCTACTATTATTATTATTTATAGTAGAAATATTGGTACTAGGAGAAGACTGAATAAGAGGCACACTTTCATGCGATTGACAGTCTTGAGAATTAATAGTCAATGAGTTATCTACTCTAGTAATTACATTATGTACAACAGGCACATCATCTTTCGAGGAGTTAGTTGAAACTGAAACTGGAGGTGTAGCATCTACTACATTTTCGTACAAAAGTATTGAGTCCGTCAAAGGTTCCTTTGGTCTCGGGTTTGTATTTTCAGATTTACAATTAATTAATTGAGAAGATCCATCTGAGGGATAGTCCTTTAAATTCGTTGCTGGTGCAGCATTTTGTTGAGCAATATTATTAGTAGGAGGAGTACTCTCCTTTTTAAAAACTACCTCACTACCTTTTTTCGAATTATCAGTCGCTAAGCTCTGGCGAATTGGTTTCGGAGGTGGTGGCGGAGGTGAAGCTTTATTACTACTAGGTTCATTATTTCGTGAGTCCGACGACGTGATGGGATTGGTAACTGAGGAAGCCGATGTCAATGATGAAATTCGAGTAGGTATGAGAAGAGGATGTTTCCTTTGGTGCCTTAAGGTAGCAGCAGAATGACCCCCTCCTGCTCCTTTACGTGGTGGGAGAGGTAAAACATTGGTCAGCATTTTATTTTGCCTCAAAAGTCGGAGGGGATTTCCATCTATTTCCTCTTCTTCGTCAATATCCACGGGCACATCTTCCTCGTTGTTTATTTCCTTGTGACTATTTTGAGACGGTTGGAAAAGGGACATGGTATTAGAAAAATGCAAGTCTTCCGCTTCACTTTTGCTTAAGGAACGGCTGTGAGATTTCCCAGGAAAACTGGTAACGTCGCAGGCAGAAGCTATGGCAGGATTAGGGCCGGAGATTTCAGTTAATGATTGAGGACCGGTAACGGGCTCAGGTTGGAACAAGTCAGATTTTTTTGATAAACTACTACACTTTTCTGGGAAATGGAAACTCATTGATTTGTTTTCAAATGACGGGGTTAAAAAACCTGCAATATGATATTTAAATATGTTAGACACGCAAGCAGAAATCTCTAGAAACTTCTTTTGTTGAAAATAAATACGATTCAATGGAACTTCAAAATAAATAAAAATACCAAGTGTGTTCATGGATGGCTTTTCAACCAAAGAATTATAAGCTTCTTTTGCCTCTTCTGTGAGTGTGGACTGAAAAGTGGATGAAAAAATAAAAGCGAAAAGATTCAAAATAAAATCACCAAACTTAAGCACAAGTACATAAGCACAATTATAGGAAAGGTCTACAAAAACTTATAGCATGCAATTCAATAAATCTACTTACTTGAATATCAGGGATAGATGCAGCTTCCTGAGAATAGTTTCTCCGCTCACGATCGCTCTTTCCGGAACCAAGAATAAATGAGAATTTACTTCGATGTGAAGGGGAGTTGGGTGTTCTCGGAGACGAAATGTCATCAAAACTGGGGTTCTTTCCTGATCTATCTAAATCCAGCATAGAACGAGTGGCTAACTCATTAGCAATCGCAATTGCATGATCAAGCGTTCGACGGTCAGACGAGGATATCGGCTTTACCTTAGGAAATAGAAATACCCTTTCATACAAACTGATTTAGCTGTGAGCAATTCAAAATAAAATATAAAATATGTATGAAAGCAAAAATACCGAAGCAAATTTCTTCTTGGATCGCGCCATTTCTCTCAATTCATTCTTAACGTTGTGAGCTTCATCTGGTTGTACATGTGAATCGTGCTGAAGGGCACCAAAGACTTCATCAACCAAACTGGGTCCCGTTTCAAGATCAAAAGCTTTCTGAAATCAATAAAAGGCAATTCTTAAAATCAAGTACTGTTTCTGTATAAATTATATAAAATTGCTAAGAAATTAAAAACACGCGTAATATACTTATTTAAATGTTATTAGATTCATACTTCAAATCTTGGGCTGTCCACAGGCGACTGAGACTTTGAACTCAGAGCTGGATTTGAATGTCCAACGGTAGACCGAAGACAAGTTCCCATAGCTTGCATAATTTCATTTTCCTCGTCCGAGATTTCATGATATTCATGATCCTGACCAGCGTTGTAGCTCACTCCAGGAATGGAAACTGTAATGGGTTTCCTTTTCATCAGCCCGGAAGATGATGATGTGGAACCCTTATTCGACCCATCTTCATTGGCAAAAGAGGCAGTGGCTAGAAGAGGAGCTGTATCACTCGAAGATAACTCAGATGTGACGGACTCCTTCATGGCTCTACTGGAGCTCTGTGGAACAGCGTGTGCAGATGACGATGATCCAGATGAATGGTCTGGATTAGCCTCAGGCTTATACGGTGGTACAACTTGTCGTGGTACCCAGCACTGCAGGGACATATTTCATTCCACATTACTAGAATCACCTACTCACAGGACTAACGTCTATGAAAAAATCATAACCAACAGTTTTAATAGAATTGCATATTACTTTGGATCCTAAAAATGTTATATCTCCAAAAAACTGGCCATCGGGTCCAACATGACCAGTGTGCTTCAGGTCCCCTTGAGGTCCACTAATCATATCCGCACTAATTCGGCCTTTCCTCATGGAAGAGGAGCGAGAGTCTGCGTGTTTAAATTTAATAAAACAATGGGTTACAAGGTAGCTTAGCAATAAGCCGAAAGGGTATGATAAAATCTTGTTAGCAAGTTATAAATATTTTCCCTTTCTATATACCATTTCTATGGAAGGGGCTTTGAGACGGCTTCACAGTAGGTAGACTAGATCCAAGATACGTAATGGTATTTACAGGTTGAAACAACCCCGTTTTCCCGTCTTTCAGCACTCCTTTCCATAATATGATGTCATCGGATTGTTGAGGTCTAAATGCATCCACAAAAAGCATCAGGATTAAAAACATGTTCCTTCAATTTGTACTACCATAGCTCTGAGGATTCGAAGCGCCCTCAAAGTCTTATTGCATAGTACAGCTATAATTTAACGGATGAACTCATTCATGCTGACAAATAGTTAAAAGACGTAATCGTATAAACATCCATTCAGTTGCAGCAAAAAACAATGCTTGGGTATGGAGAAATAAGCACGGAAGTGAATTTCATGGCAGTTCTATTTCTGAACCGGTATTATAGCAAAAAACAAATCTTCAGTAAGAACTCAAAAATAGCAAACCTACAAGCACTTTTTTCTGCGAAGAAGGGTTGACTCGACGTAAAAGCAATAAAGCCATGAGCATTAAGCAACCCATGCTACGGCTACGAGCAATCATAAAGTTTCATGTCGAAAGTGCGGCGTTGCTTATAGTAAGTAAATTATAGAAAGGCGGACGAGCAAAAAATCAGTGTTTCGGAATGTGTCACGTATTTGTAACTTTTCCCGTTAATCGATTGCGTTTAAATGGCATCCTAACGAGTGAGAAGCATAATTTGGGAAGTGAATCAGAGAGTCCGACGCCCTGAGTCATACCCAAAAACAGACACGAGGAAAGGGAAACCAAGAAGTATAAAATACTAAATAGCCATAATTTGTTGATTACTTCTTTTCCAGAACAGTAATTATATCCCCCACATCATAGATCAGGAAGTCTCGACGAGGCTTAGGATCGCTTTCACGTATAGCTTGAAGTTGCTCCGGCTTACATTCCAAAATAAGATTGGAAAGTTGAGCGAATGAAGGTCGATTGAGAGGATCATGCTGCCAGCACTTCAGCATTATTTGACAATAAATCTCATTTGGGCAGCACTCTGGCCGTTCCAGTCTTTGATAATTAGGCTCATCAATGGCCTCTAAAATCTGTTGACCAGTTAGAGCTGCCCAAGGTTGGAAACCATAACTAAACATTTCCCACAGGGTTACACCGTAAGCCCATACATCTGACGCACTTGTGAACCGAAGAAAATTGATACATTCGGGAGCACACCTACCATAAATATTAGATTAGAACTGAAGTCACAGGAAATCTGAAGTATGAAATAGTTTAAGCTCATGTTAAAACATAAAATTACCATGCTATGGGTAGCTTCAGATTCACATTGAAATTAGTTTGATAATAATCTTTCCCAACTCCCAAAGCTCTTGAGAGTCCAAAATCCGAGATTTTCACTTTGCTCCTTGAGAACACCAGGATGTTACGAGCTGCCAAGTCCCTACAGAGAAAAAAAATGGTTAAAATGAAACAAAGCAAGCAGATGCACTTTCATTAAAAATCATCGCACGATAGTTCTATTACCGATGAATAAGCCTCTTCGACTCCAAATACTGCATACCGTCGCAAATTTGTACTGCAAAATCATACAATGTCAGCACGCTCAGATTCCGTCTCATCGAGGGTTCTTTCAGACATTCCAGAAGAGACCGAAGTGGCGCTAGTTCAGTTACCTACAAATAATCAAATAACCCACGCTGCTGTAAATTCATAACCAATATACTAAGTTTAAAAATCAAAGTATAGCATAAGTTGTATTAATTTGATCGATTTAAGCATCTAACCAGCATTAGAGCTGATGTGTCCAACACGACCCCGTACAAGCGAACGATATGTTCATGATCAACATTGTGCATGATGGCAGCTTCCTTCAAAAACTCCACAGGATTATTCTCCATCCGTTCCTGACTCAGGCACTTAATTGCAACTTGAGTCTAAATGATCAACATTATTTTAATCCATTAGTACATTAATTTGATAACCCATACTCTCGCAAGCCTCATTTAAATTTAATAGATCACGCTGATATATTATAATATTAACGAAAGGTCAAAGCTTTCAACCAACCCTTTGGCCATCATCCGATGTCCAAACTCCTTGCTGCACAGTTCCAAACTCCCCCGATCCCAGAGTCTTATGAATGACAATGGATTCTGCCTGAATAATATGTCTTCCCGGAGCCACACTCCTATCTGCCCTTCCAGGAGTATTGTGAGCGTAACTGGAGAGCGAGGCTACAGAAATGGCATCATCTCGGCGGTACAAGAGTTTCTGAAATAAATAAAATTATAAAATACATCAACACTTTTCTCCCTTCCTAGCCTCAACAATCATCATAAAAAACTAACCTTCTTCATCTTTGCCAAGTACGTCTGAGGACAATGTTTTTGAAAGAATTTTTTCAATCGACGGACCTCCGGTCGAGCCATTCCAATCTGATTTAAATCGTCATCAGTCACATACTTAAGCTGAGACACGCTTTGCACCTACAAGTTATTTCATATCAATAATCTTACTGGATCGATGCCAAGAAAAACCGAAGAAACGAGACTTTAAAAAAAGATTATCTTAATTATTTTGAAAAAATGATATTGCATTTACCTTCAGGTCATTCTTGATAGCGTTGTAATAATGCTGGAGTTCGGACTCAATCAAAAACTCATACAATCCCATTCCAATTTGTTTGGAGCCCATTTTAGCCGTATTATTTTTTTAAACAGGATAACTTCAATGACTGAACAATTATAATTTATTTAAGAACGTGACAAAAGTAATTACTTTTATTGCCATGGCCATGTGAGTCACACTGGGGTGAGGAAGGGAATCACTAGAAATATTTTCGTCCTACCTGGTATCATCATTTTGTTGACTGAGCAAACCCTTAAATATTTGAGCGCAGCATACACAAATGACAAAATTCAATAGAAGCACAAAAAATCAGATTTTTTCCAGGCAATACAATGATTCATCTATACTTGTCTTGAAAATATTTAGGGGTTAGGAATGGATGGGAATAAGGAGGGAAGGAATGGAAGGATCTTCTTTATTGCACCCAAAGGAAGGACAGTTTCATTCACAACACCACTCACTCGTTCGGGTCCTGTGGAGCAATGCTCACGAAGAGAAGATGCTGGAGCTCCAATGCCGCTGGATCACATACTTCTGTAAAATTCAATGTTAATCAGGGTTGCCCAGTGTTTCCATTTCCGCAGTAAAATCGATTTGTGAAGTGAAACCAACCTGCCCCAAGAGATACATTTCATCAAATGGATGGGGAAACTATGTGGGAATAAATTTCGTAAATTTTTCTCGATATAGGAGTGGGGTGATAAAATTCGATTGAGGGTTTGGCTATTCTTCACCTTTGGATTGTCAGCCACTTTGAAGGATTGGTACAATGTTAGGAAGTATTTGCAATCAGCAGCGGTGTCATTGGTGATAAATAATAATAATTATTATAATTAAACATATAGCTATGCTGAATAATTTTATAGTACGTAAATAAAAATAAATCAGAAAATGTAGAAGTAGTAATCAACAACAGTTCAAAGGATCAGTTGCATAATATGCTGTATTGAAAAAAGTAAAATTTTCCCACGCGATGCTTTTTTGGCTTGAGTGTTTAATATGCTTTAGAGAAAGTAAAATAGGAGCGGAAACGGGCTAATTGCATACTACGAGTAAAATCAAACAATTGAGGAGTATTCTCATTAAAAGTTGTATTTTCTGGCAAAATACTGGCATGTATTTTCTACCCTTGCCCCCGGAATTTCGCACATACAGCGTGACAAGAAATTTTGCTTTTTACAAGAAAATTTCATGTCTTAACTATATGTCGCAGAACAGAACTCGTTAAGAAATAATCATTTCCTGCCTATTTTCCTTCAAATTGCAAACAAAGTGTGAGTTTTCTCATAGTTTCTATGCATGGCGGGATTTTTGCTTTTTTGCGTTTTGTCGAAAATTGAATAGTGGGGATATTATGTTCGGATTTTTACTTCCCTCCCCCCTCATTCGTGACTTCGTGATTTAGTGCCTGGTATCCATAACTGATCAATTATTAATAGTTAACAATTTAAATAATAATTATTATGTAGCAGCACGTAAATACCGGATAGCCCTAGCTATTACATACCAAAATAGAAGGAATGTGAGCTCCTCTGCTCTGCCATGCCATAAATGCTGAGGGAAAGTTTTCAGCACCCCAGACCCATACTTAAGTACTTACTTGGTACTTTAACATATATGGTTATGTGGGACTCTAATCATCTATAAATGCAGTCTGTGTGTACAAGAGAATTGTGTATACACGGAGAATTGAGCATCAGTGTATGTGATAATATACTCTGGGATCAGGTGTACTGGTTTATTTTTTGCTCACAATCAGTCTGTCTCTCTCTCTCTCTTTCTATTCCTGAGGCAAACTTATGATAAATGTGGTTGTTAATAGCATGATCGTATATGGGAGCTAAACGCTACAATTTTCCAAAGGTTTTTCTCTATAACATATACATATACACAACTCAATTAGACAGACTTACCCAACCCATGTAAAGTATGTACCTAAGGAGATACACACAGGGCAGTGTCAGGGACAGGAATACCCAATGTCCTTTCCTGCCGAGAGTTTGTATTTTGCATTAAACCGTCCATTCGGTGTGTGTAATTATTATCTTTGGCTGTTGGCTTTTCCAAGCTTTAAAATTAAAACAACATTCTTGAGCGAACTAGATGATGATAAGTGTTTGAAAACAACTATTCAGTGCACCACCCGCTTGTTTATGAGATCGAGTTTCAGATTCCCCATGAACATCCAGCATGCACATGAATGTACAATATTACTCATTGCTGCATCACATTAGCTCCATATCCAAAATATAGATAATACAGCATTTGGAAGTGCATTGATATAGCGCTATATTAACATGAGGAACAGTTGAAATAACAGATGAAATGTGCTGACTTTTAGAAGTTGCTTGTCCATTTTTTCCTCCATTCCAGACGGATCATAAAATGGGCAATATATTTTACGAGTCGGGTGTGTTTCTTCAGAAATATTGTGTAATGTCTGTCTGTACAAACAACAGTCATGGGGGGATGAAAATTTTCCTTGACTGAAACTGTACAAGTTTCATGCCCGTTTTATCTGTGACTGTGGCACACATGTAAATACGGGCAAAAATAATTCAAATTCAACTCAGGATTAAAATTCACTAAAATATTTCAAGCAATACAACCGCAAACTTTACTCACAACACGTTTCATTTACATTCAGTTTTTAAATCTTCAATTTGTACACTTGAAACTGTAAAATATATTTTCAAGTTATAAGTTAGAATATTAATAGGATGAATTTTCGTCATAATTCATTGCTATTATTCAGAGGAATCAGGAATACGGACAACGGAGACCGAGCTTTTATAGCTCTTGATCATGAACTTGGTCGTTTTTTTTATTTTTTATTGACCTTCGTAATGTGCGTTTTTTGAAGGAGGCTACATATTATGACTTCAATGTATGATGTACCATAGATAGCACTACATAACTAAAATACAGTACTACTAATGCAAGATAAACTTTATAGGCTGATTAAAATTGCTTAGTTAGTCTATTAATTTAATCAATTGGCTCCTAAGTATTTTAATTTTGTAGCCCCATATAAACCCAGCTTAATTTGTAATTTTACGGGTTGTAAACTTTAAATACTGAAAAACTTGATTTTTACCATTAGATTCTGAAAATTCATAATCAGCTGCATGACTTGTCAGAAATATGCCCCTATTGCTTCAATTTTAACCATGGAGTCTAGATCTAGATATGGGATTTTTTGACTAAAATTCAACCTTTGGACCCCGGCATCTAAAATTCTCTCACGGTTATGTGTGATAAATTAAATTGCTTACACATCATTTTTTCTGACTGAAATGGGACTAACACTACGACCGAATATTCAACAATAGGGTGACAAGAACAACACCGTTGAATGATTTGTCCTACCCTGTGCGTCATCGAGTCCTTCCTATAGCCGCTACTTACAATTAGCCTTCAGTTTGGATTTAGATTTACTTTGGTGGCGCTTTGCTTCGAAGTTGACAGAAGGGTTTGTTATTATTTTGTCAGACTAGTTATATTCGCCCGTACGGCGGACGGGTAGATAAACCAAGCATTTCCTTATGATATATGAAAACCTTAGAATTTTTTTCAGATACATGTTAAGGTTGATTAAGGTTTTGTTATACATACATGTATAAGGTTGACTTTATAAAGCTACTTAGCTCGGGAACTTTCCACTCCAAATCCAACTCCACGATCAATCATCAAGCCCTAATGTTCGCGCGATTCCATGACTGCACTGCGGCTTACAACTAGTAGAACTCGTGACAATAAATAATTAAACCATAGCCCGTAGCTAGTAAGCTCTCTTTGCTTACAAACGCTCTCTCCCTGCTTAATACCAATCGCTGTTTACCAGCACTCTGTGCGTGTCCTATGAATTTCACCCTAAACACTCTCCCACTTGATTGCTAGTAAATACATACTCTATAAGCCGGTTTTTCGCTATTTCCGTCAATGTTAAAAGGTCCCTCCAAATTCATATTAATGGGTACGCAAATAGATAAGCCGGTCCCTCGATAAACCGGTCAAATTTTTTGGTCCCCTGAAGGACCGGCTTAAAGGGTTTTACTGTAATAACTCTCCAACCTCAACAACATTTCACAACCTGTTAATTAATCTCTCTCATAGATCCTCGAGTGAGTTAAGTTAATAAAGGAAATATGCAAATAAATTTTCCTTTGGCTCGAGCGTCGCGTACTCAGGAATTCAGGATGTATTCTGTGAATTCAAGGTTTTGGGAGGAAGCGCAGGGTGTTGTCTCCCAGTCACACGCTGGCATCAACCTAAGCCTGATATTTTGAAAAGTTTAGCGGGGAAAATTTAGAATTCCAGTGGAATCACAGACAGACACATTTATCCACCATCCAGACTGGTTGGTGTTTATATAGATACTAGTAAGTAAGCCCGCGCCACGGGTGTTAAGATGGTTTCGCATAGCCCAATTCAGTCGCCGTCGCTAAGTGACTTCATCTTAAATCCCATTCGTGTTGTTCACTCACCATCGAAACTTACTAAAAAAGAAGATCTATGTTAATTTGAATGGATTTTCTTCGAAAAAATTCCATACATTCCTGTCATGCAAGCGCCTTATTTACTTGTTTTTAAAAGTCCCGTCGCTAATCTAGCTGTTGAGTACGAACCTATGCGTAACCAGCTTAAGAATGAGCAATTACAACTGAAAACGTAAGGTACTGCTGCAGCAAATCATTTATTTCAGAAGCTTTTACGAACTCAACATGGATGAGAGCTTGAGAGCACTTGTGAACTTCCTACCGATGCCCTGCACATGCCCAATGTTGATCCGTAGATCGTGGCTAGGAAGTAGTCCCGCATAAATGCATAAAAGGATTATGCATATCATCAGGCACTAAACCACGAAGTCACGAGCGGGGGGTACAAAGCCATGTACCGAAAGCCATGTGCTGAAACTCTACTTTTTCGGGAATGAATTTCGATAAATATAGGCAATTAAAACAAATTTTGGTTAAATTCGCGGAAATTTTGAGAAAATATGTA
>JAQFXU010002270.1:0-21855 GCA_034693705.1 Spatulosminthurus flaviceps
AGACATAAATTGCATGTAATTAATTACAATAAAACCTATCTAAGTCGGAGGAGGATCAATATTTCGGCTCTCTTATCGGTTTCCAGTCTTACCCGATAAATAAGTCGGTCAACGCCACATTAAATATTAATTTAGTGCAAATATGTACAAAGTCAGGAAAAAATAGGTTGACAAAAGTGACACCCTTGGATTACGATGTGGTTGATATCGTTCAAAAGCTCTCGGTGAGGACTTTTCAACGGTAATAACGTGCTGTAGAGACGGTAAAATCAGTCATGTAGGTCTCTGGGTATTAATTAGATTGAGTTTTGCGGGGCTGGACAAAATTTGATCGTAATAAGCCGAAACCATATCTTAGACGAAGGTCGTATTAAAGCAGTTCTACTGTATTCAAAAAGCATTTAATGGTTTTTTTAATGCATAAGTAAATATGGGTATTCACATTTTAGTGAGACAGCCCTATGACTTTTAATTAGGTTAAGTTTCTGAACATGAACATAAAATATTCATATGTTTGTAGGAATAAATAAGGATATAATATCAATGGAAGATACATATCAATACGCATCAAAATAATTAACAAGTCTCGTACATGTGTGCTGTCGTTAGTCCGCACTAATAAGAGTAACCATAATTTTGTATAAGAATACAAAATGACTTCCTATCCCACTTCTTAATGATATCCTTGTACGCCAAACAAGCGAATAAGGAACTTGAGCTAAAGAAAACCTTATTTTTTTCAAACTAAGTTGTTCCGCTTGGTTTTTTCTCCCCTTTGTATAGACGAATGTCTCAGGAAGTGCACATGGCGGGAACAGCGGAAGGAAGGTCCATGGCCATGGCTATTCGAGATCTATGGAGAAGCTATGGACTCTCCGTTCGAGTGGAGCAGCACAAAGCTCTGCTAACCAAGTGAGTGGAACTATTCATTAGCTCTTGTGCTCTCCTTTATGTAACTTTATGTACCTTTGGCTCTTATGAATGTCTCCAGGATGGCATGTTATTTACACGCTTTCACCTCAGGCCTTTCTTTTGTCCTGCTCCTCCGTCCTCCCAGCATGTGCCCCATTGGGACCTCCTGTCTCTACTCTTTCTCCTTTCTCTCAAATTTTCCCCCCTCTCTCACAATTCTCCGTATAAATTCTCTTGAGGATGGAAAAAAAGGAGTAAAAATTGATACAATTTATACCATCTCCTGTCTTCCTCAATATCTCTTGTGCCTGCTCGTGCCTGCAAATTTCCACTGTACTGAGAGATTGAGTGAAAGCAAGAGAAAGTGGGAGAGAAAGAAAAAGGTTGTGCCAAAATGAATTTGAAACGGTTGCGAGAACCCCCGCACTTTTTGTTGGGTGATTTGGCAATAAATGAGGCAATAAAATGTGACATGTCCAATGAACCCATCCGTGGAGTCTTGGCAGTGGGTGACGTGCGGCAAATAACAACTCAGCTTGTACCTTTCTCTCTCTCTCTCTCTCTCTCTCTCTCTCTCTACAAGTCTAAGTAACATAAGGTTGTAAAGATTCCCTAACAGGCTGAATAAAGCAGTGGGTGAGAGTGAGAGAGAGAGAGAGAAAAACAGGAAAAAGAGAAAGAGATTTTAGAGAGAATTTGTGGCTGAGTAGTGACTGCCAAGTCGTGAACAGAATCCTCCATGCAAATCAAGCACATGTTCTTATCGTCACACTCCCCCCAAAATACCTCCTCATATACCACACACACACACCTACGTAGTTACCAGGGCCAGAGAGAGAGAGAGAGAGAGAGATGGAAAAGAGGAGGAGTAGAGAGAAAAACATAGAAGAATTTAAAGTCCTCTGCTCTGTAAAAAAAATAGGAGATGATCAAAACGATGAGAGAGCTCTCTTAAAAGCTTTTCCTCGTCTTCATAATCCAACACGTCCAACTTTATTTTGTAATGTCGAGGCTGTAAAAAAATTCTTCAAAAATACTTCTTTATAGTAACAAGAATAAAAACATATTATGTACATGAGCTACATGCATAATACATTTTATAGAAAAACCAAGGGAAAAAAGTGTTTGCTCAGCTTAGTGAGAAAAAGAGACTTTCTGACAATTTGTTCGTTTCATTGAGTTCCCGCGCCTTGGAAATTCTTTTTTTATGTTCCATAGAAAAGAGCATTAACTTTTGTGTATGTATGTGAGTGTGTGTGTGTGTCTTTTAGTAAAGATATAATATGTGTAGTAGGAAGAATAACAAAAACCCTCTGAGCTGATAAGTTACTTTAAATTAAGAAAGAATTAAAAGAACAAACGAATTTCTGGTTACGTAATCTTCATGTTCTTTTGTCAAATGTAACGACTATAGGTTCTCTCTCTCTCTCTCTCACTCTCATAGTGTAGCTTTGAGAAAAAGGGTGGAATAAATGAAAGTCGAGTTTTTTTTCTTTCTTGTTCTTTTTGACGACATTACATGTATTTGCTCGCAATCCATCGTAAATTTAATGGTGAGTTTCAATGAGGACTTAAGAGATTTAGTTGGAGTTTATTCCCTCCCCCTTTTTTCGCTCTTTTCTCTCTCTCCATATCTTTCACTTATTCTCCTTTCCTCTTTGTGCTTGTCT
The DNA here is from genome assembly GCA_034693705.1 of Spatulosminthurus flaviceps. Classification (NCBI taxonomy): domain Eukaryota; kingdom Metazoa; phylum Arthropoda; class Collembola; order Symphypleona; family Sminthuridae; genus Spatulosminthurus; species Spatulosminthurus flaviceps. The sequence continues at coordinate 2,583 of JAQFXU010002270.1, forward strand.
CGCTTTTCATTCTTTCATAGACTTTCTATCCTTGGGGATTTCCTTGTCGATCAACTTAATTCTTTTCTCTTTCTCTCAATTTTTTTCCTTCTCGCTTTTTTCTTTTTTCGTGACGATTTTTTTTGTTCTCATTGCCTTCGGTCACTTTACAGGACAAACGCTTTCAATTTCGTCGAGGTACTTGACGGGAACGGGTCTGTGTTATTCACGAGCTCAAAGTTGGGCGATGACTTAAATATCCCCAATGCTCGGCCCTTCTTCTCTTTCTCGCCCGCTGCTGACTTGAATGGTAAGTCCATTTGTGCACTCAACCAATGTAATACACTCCAATGATATAAACGTAAGGGAGATTAAAGGTAGACACTTGTACCATTTCCCAGAAAAATCTCAGGATTTATGTACCCCCCCAATGGATTTAAATTCAGGGCTGACCCGAAGGATTTTTATCGACTCCTTTTATTTATAGTTTTGAATACATAAACATACATTTTTTTCCAAAGATTTTTTTTCCTGCAGGGCTCAATAATAAAATGGGAAGCGGAAATTACTGTAGGGATTTTTAGGTAAATATGAATGTATGAAAATTTTAGTGGATTATTATATAGTGAAATTTGCATAGGGATGTTTGTTGGATGGAAAGAGAGGAAAATGCTGTTGACATAAGTAGGTTGGTGAGTAATGGTACAAGGGGTAGTGGTTTGATCAGGGAGGCCTAAGTTGATGGGAAAGGTGCAATAAAATTTCACGGAGGAAAAGTAAAGTTTATGATGATGAGCCTATTGCATAAGGCTCTAGCGTTGGAGAACATGGTTGAAATAAAAGTGTTGGTATATCTTTGGAAACCATGAATGGTAGTCAGAGGATATTAAATGATATGCGTCCAGAGCGTCCTTGGTTGACAAACTCATGCTACAGTACATATCCTACTTATGTATGTACATAGTGTATAAGTTCCAGTTCTTTAGCATTGACGACAACATTTCCACTTTTGCTTAAACGACACTGCAGGGACCCTTATTTATGGACACTTTGGGAGTGCACAGGATTTTCAATATTTGGCCAAGACCCAAGTACCTCTGAATGGGTCGATCGCACTCATCCGATTCAGTCACCTCCATCCGTCAAAAGTGGTATGTTTTCCTTTCCTTTAAACATGTGTTTCATCATCGGCTCGTCCTCACACCATTCGTTCTCGCTCTCTCTCTCTCTATCTTATCCTCTCTTCTTCTTTTCCTCTTATTCGGCCTGCACGTGAACGTGTCAAGGATTGAGTGGAAGGTACCTTAAGTCGGTACATAATGCACATAAGATACAGGAGTGTTTTGGCAATAAATGCTCCGTGATTTACTGGGCCACTGCGGACGGAATTCATGGGATTTTTTTGGCCAAGACGTCCCACTCCATAGTTCTCTCCTCTATTTCTAATCTATTTTTTAAATTTATTGAACTTTGTTCCTTTCAAAGACGAGAGGGTCTGGTGTGGTTGAGCGAGCATGAAGTCATAATATATTGCCTGTCGTTCCAGTCTTCTGAATCTTGCACCACAATTGTTTTGGTTTTTTTTTCATTTCCTTCTTTCTTTTTTTTTTTGTTTTTCCGTCTTTTTCACATGAGGTTTACCGGTTCTTGTTTTACTATTCATGTACATACATATATATGTATATATAGGCTTCAACGGCTCTGAGTTTTGGCCTCGCTGCTATTGTCTTCTATCCGGACCCCGCAGAATTTGGTCCCTCGATGCCTCCGGCTGCAATTGTGAGGAGCTCCCTCCTCACATTGGGTCAAATGCATGAGTACCAAGTAAGTTTACTCCAGTTAACTTCACAGCACTTGAAATTCCCCCTGCTTCCTACTATACACTTTTTCTTATGTTACCTTTATATATAGGAATAGCCATGGAAAAACATATGGTGTAGACTTTTTAACATTTAAATAGTGTGGTTTTCTACTGCTCCGGAATAAACTTTCCTCCGAGAAATATATACACATATAAATATATATGTACTAGTGCAAAATGAAGGAGTTTTTCCACCAGCGGAAATTTAAAAACTTAGATGCTGACATCAATTTCAAGATATGATTATGCATTAAGTAACTAAAACTCTGTGCCTGAGAAAAAAAACCCGGTCTCCTCCAGAGAATTCATTGTGAGAAAAGAGCGAGGTTAATAATGAGTTTCATGAAAATCCGTGTGGGATCTTGTTCCTCTTGAAATCTCTATTCTAGTTTGTTCATTAAAAGAAAGCTGATTCGTTTTTAGAGGGATTCGCCTTAAGTGAAAGATATTTCCATGTAGTGACACAGACCAAGGATGCGTATAGGGAATGTATTTATATATAATTATATAGGTATATAATAATCGATTTGAGAAGATAATATATGTGCATAGTCTCGATGCAAAAGGATGAAACGATGAAAGTTGCTCTTGTATAAATGTTATATAGTAGGAAGGAGAGAGGATTTTTTTGGAGGAAATAATGACTCCGCACGTGCGTTCGAAGAAAGTTTTTTTTTTGCCAGGGAGAAAGTGAGGAGAGATTATGTATTTGTAAAAGGAGTCATATCAAGGGTATCTACTAAGATGAAGGTTATATTGAGATTGGTCTTGGCAGTTGTTGTAGTGCTGTTCGCATAGGAATAGAATTTCTCTGTGTGAGGAAAAGGGGCTGGGGGAAGGTGGACATTATGAATGCGGAGTGAATGGACATTGAATGGACACATATATACTCTAGTTGGATTCTCTCTAAGAATGAGAGTGTATGGATGAAAAGCATTTTGTGCTCGATGCTGACTGAACATTCCAATGGAATTCTTTGTCCTCATAATACTTTCTTTTGATGACGTCCCTCTAGAAACACAAAAGCAAGTGGACGATTCCGTGCCACACGATAAGTTCCAGTGACGCTGAGTACCTTTTCAGGTAAGTTACTCTTTTTCTCGTTTTCGTTTCTCTCTCGTACGACTTTCTCCTTCTCTAGTACGACGATGACTACTACTTCGTCTTTCATCTCATCGTCTCCTCTTTTTCCTATGTAGCAAAAGATGCCAGAAGTAAATGCTCTTTCATTCTCTCTCGTTCTCTCTCTCTCTCTCTCTCTCCCTTTCTCTTTCTCAGAGCCAATTACTTTCCTCAACTTGGTCCACTAGCCAACCACCGTTTTCGAGTTATGTAGGGCAGCGCTTTATTTCCCTACGTAGCCTATTCAGCAATTCTGGCTCTTACTTTCTCTTTTCCTGCTTTCTCTTACCTTTTCCTTCCTCTAAAGTCCTTTAAGAGAGAGAGAGAGAGAGAGCGCTTCCTCACTCATCTATTTACTATAGGAGGTTTTTGAAATTCCTCGAAGTGTGTATTAGTGTTAATAAAAGGGATCGTAATATATAAGTTATAGGTATAGTAGGACCTATAGGAATATGATGGGATGGTAGTATAGTAAATAGCTGTCCCAGCATGAGGGAAGGTGGGAAGGTTGAGGGAAGGTGGACGATGGTATAGTAATTTGAGAACAAGGTTTACAGAGCCTTTTTATTGCTCATGCATAAAAAGGATGAGAATCATAATGCAATGGGGTGGTGGCGGTGAAAGTAATGATGACTATTTTCCTCGTTTTTCCTAAAAAGGCTGATGATGAGAAGCGGTAGGAAAATCCCAAAAGACTGGCAGGGGGGCTTGAAAATCCTGTACTCGTTAGGGGGTGTCCAACCAGCTCATCTCCGGATCTTCAACGAACCGAAAACGTCGAGCATTTACAATGTCGTGGCTGCCATTCCCGGCGCTTGGGAATCTGACAGGTGAGTGATATTGCTAGCAACGGATATGCAAACCTTCCCCCGGAAGGCATTCCTTATATAGCTATAGCTTTATATTTATATTGTACAAGAAGTGGGAAACCCCAATATAGAACCCTGTTTTCAATTCCATATGTTAAGTACTACAGTTATATCTGCTACTGTAGTTTATTACTATGCAGATATCCATATTGCTCAGGTTAAACAAAATTCATAGCCATTTTCCCAGTGAAACAAAACCTTTAGATGGGAGGAAGAAGCTCCTCATTTAGTTTTTTTGTTTCAGTCTCTATTACTGCGTGTGTATGTGTGAGTGTGTGAGTGTGTGTGTCTGAAGAGGTGAGTATTCTCCGAGAGAAAAATCTCGACTCGATCATGATTGATGAGGAAAAGTGGCTTCAGCTGGGATTTTTGCCATAACGAACTGTGCAAACACTCACTTTAAAAGAGTATCTGGAGGATCCAGTCAGAAAGGAACAAATGGTGCTGTTTTAATGCAATGCCTGCTTTCTCTTAGTTTCACTTTCCCTTCCATCCGGCCTTTGTTTTTTCGCATAATTCACTTGAAAGATTTTCCCCCTTTTAAGCACTCCTCTCTAGGGTCTTTCATGCATTACGGTACGTGTAACATATTTTTAAAAGACACACGCATTCTTAGTTAATCTCTCCATAGTCCCTTTTCTATTTTCCAGCCAGTCTATTGTTTGAGATTACAAAAGGTATGAAAAATTTTTAAAGTGCATCCTTCGAAATTTTTCATGGCCCATAGATTTACTAGTATATGGCAGTTGTATTAATCCAGAGCTCGTAAGTTACGTGTATTCACAGTCTAAATGAAATTCATATAGATTGCAAAGCCAGAAAAAAATACAATTCATTTCTAATTTCTACCATAGTGAATTTAAAAAACTGGAACATAGAGCTGAGAAAATTTCCCAAGGAGAGAAATTCCACATATTTACTTGATGTCATACGTAGACTAATATTTTGGACACCCTTGCGTAGCCTATAAAATAAAGAGCACAGAACTCATGAGAAAATGTGTTGCTATTGTTGCGTTGTTGTAAAAAAATAAATGAATGAGTCTTATTATTTCTAGAAATTTCCCCCCTTTAGTCTTAGGGCAATTATAAGGAAGGATGTAAAAAGAGGGACAAGCGGAAAAGGGTGGAAGTTGGGAACCTGAAATGAATGTACAAATCAAATTTCGTGCTACTGTCCCATTACATCCTCCCTTCATTTGTGTGTGTGTGTGTGTTGCATGTGTTGACGTTCCGTGTGTACTCCCGGAAGATACAATAGTTTCACCTCCCTAGAACTTTTACTCTCTCTCTCTCTGTACTTTTACCTTTAACTCCCTGCATATGGCTCGTAGATTCATGTGTATAGGAAGTAATATAAAAGTTTATACACATGAGTGAAAGCCATTAAAGATAAGCAGTGGGAGTCCATCCCAAAAATAACACACCACGCAGAATAAAATGTATGTAAATATAGTAGATCGAATCCTAGACATTTTCTTGATTGAAACATTATTTCCTAGAATTGTTTTGTTTGATTCTTTCCCGTGTACCTCGTGTCTGGAACCCATGGATTTCAAAGTGTTCAATAGTTTATCTAGTGATTCTATTGTTTGTAGTCATTTGTCAAAGAAGTATTCATGGAGAATAGTTACATTTTGAGCAAATGAATTCTTGAGCAAATGAAATTTGATGGTTTTGTAGGATGAGAATTCTCATGTGTAGGATTGACAAATTACAAAATGAGACAACACTCAGTGGTAACTGTGACTAATTCCAAGTCGTTCTTTTGGCTATTTGTAAATATACACACTGAGAGGATATTGCCCAATATGCTATAAGACGAACTGGAGGGAGATGAGGAAAGGGAATTTCTAATATGAAAATATAAACCGGATCATTCAACATGGTTGAATTATTTAGTGGATTACAGTAGATTCTGGGTAAGGTATAGCGGAATTTGAAAATTCATTGTTTACAGGAGAAGAGAGTCTGGGTTACGTTAGTTTGGAGAGTTACGTTAGTCTTACATGGAAGAGAGATATTACATGGAGAAAGGAGGGCATTAATTAAGTTTGAAATGTAGACTATGTAGATCCGGAATGGAAATGTAAATGGAGAGTTGGGAAATGTTTGGGACATGATACATTCGACGGTGTGGCTAATTAAGCTTGGTCCTCTCACCGTCTTTGTGTATGCTTCAGGTACGTGATCGTGGGATGCTCACACGACTCCTGGACTTACGGAGCTGGAGATCCGGGTCTAGGACTGGCTTTACTCACAGAAATTGCTCGTGTCTTTGCCACTGCGGTACAAAAAGGATGGAAGACACGGAGATCCATTCTTTTTGTGTCCTGGGATGCAAATTTGTACGCTTCCTCGGGAGTCTCACATTGGTTGCAGGTTGGTTTCCATTTGTTTCTACCTACCGACTTGTCAATTTCAAGAAATTGGTTTGTCTCTCGAGTCGGGAGTCTGGCTGAGAAGTGTTGCAAGTACTTTTGTGTATCTGCAGTATGTAACTGTATGTATTAGTGTATATATATGTGTGTGTGGATTTCTGGGTAAAACTTTAAGACCCAAGGCTCCATGTAAATAGAAATAGGGAAATACAAAAGGGAAAAGAGTGTCCTTGTACCGGAGCAATGTCGATGGATGTGGTAAAGACAAAGGAAAATATTGTTGAACATACGCAGGAACATCACTTTGAGATTTCGTCTCGGGCCGTTGCTTACATTGATTTGACGAGGGTTCTGCAAGGAAACCAAACCCTTCAAGTTCATAGTTCGCCTTTACTACGAGAAGTTACGAGGAAAGCTATTGTCCGTGTTAAACGGGCTAGCTCCCTGAGTCAACTGTTGTCAACAAAAAATGAGCGGCCTATGGTTGTAGCTTCTTCAACGACTTCCACTACTACTGCTGCACCTACAACTCCCATTGACTTCTCCTCGACCGTGGACAGTGATGAGCCTTGCTTTGCCTTCTTAGGGAATTTAGGCATTCCTTTCATAAGGGCGACGGTGGTGAATGGGCCTAAGGTTTGTGAACATTTTATTTGACTTTCTCCATACTCCCTCCTCGACAAACAAATGACTCACATTCATCTAGCTTTGACTTACCTGTCAAGCCGAGGAATTCATCTTGATCTGAGGAATTTCTCGGGTAATGATAATATTTGATATGTACAGCTGTCACAATATCCCATGATGTATGTAATGTTCAGTACTACTGTGTGAGTACATATGTATGTAGTAGATATACATATATGGGAGTGCCCCCAGGAATATTATTTCAAGTATATGGTCATTAGAGTTTTTAAGGTTAGAGGAGCGCTGGGAATTCTCCAGGAGAGTTATCAATCATAATATGTGAATGTCAAGTTAGGGATATTGTTGGATGATATAGAGCTTGATGCATATATGTCTGTGTGGGAGTAGTAGTAGTAGTAATAATAATAATAAAAATGGTTTACAAGAATAAAAAGTATGTTTGGGAATATGTGTGTTTGATAGGCGTTCAACTACCCTCTGTTCCACACGTCCTTCGACACTTTCGACAACTTTCGCCGCTTCGTTGACCCAACTTTCAACGGATCGGAAACTTTGGGTAAGTCTATGGTCATTACAGTTCCCCCCTCGAGCTCGAGCAAAATTCCTGGCTTTCCCCCGTATATACTATATCTATATAAGAGACAAGCTACAAATCATCTCTCACTTCCCCCTGCTTCAACTGCTGGGCTCAATTACCTCGAGACTCGTTATATGCCTTGGCTTTTAAGATGCTCATCCCCGCCTGAGCTTCTCCATCCTCCTTGAGTATATATAGATATAGAACGTGTGGAGGCGCTACACCTTGTCATCCTTTACGAATTCTCGTCAGTAGCCTCATTCCTCGGGCGTATTTCGTCGCACCCTCGATTGAACGCTGAGGGAAAACAAATATTTCCTGATAACTTGAGAATTTCCAGGCTGAGGAGAGACTGTCATTTCCTTGAAATCCCAAGCACGTTTCTTTGACTTGAAGTAAAAAGTTTTAGATATTGGGAGAGGATATGAAGGAAACATAGTTATGAAAAATTGGTCAGCCTGCAATATTTTTTTTCACCTCGTCAAATATTCAAGGAAAGGGAATGTTAAGAGGGGGTAGCGAGGAAGAAAGAGAGAGAGAGAGAGAGAGGAAGAGGAGTGAAAGTATGAGAGAACATGTAATTAGTTATATGGAAGGAATTGAACTATATATGTTTTAGTAGCTGGCGGCTTTTGCCACTTTCGAACCACACTTGCTCCTTGCTTGCACATCAGGTCGTAAAATTTTCATGGAACAAATAATCTGATTGCTCGACACTACTTCTGCTCTTCTTCAGACCAGAGTAGCATGGTAGTATATAGCCTTCAGCTTCACATGCATTTCTCATGACGCATCCTTTCCGCTCGTAGATAGCTTCAGGATTGGTAGCTTTCAAGGAGTTTTTATTGGATGTGGTACATATGTGTATCTCTAGTTATGGTGAGCATGGGAAATTTTTATCTGGAGGCAAGATTTTTTTTTCTACCTTTTTCATTTAGTATTTTATGTTTACTTTGAAGCTTTGTCTTGCCCCACTTGCCCCATTCGCTTGTTCAATTATGCACATGCTGGGGTATAGAGTAATTGGGACGTTTCCACACGGGAAAAGTCTCAAGTCTTAGTCTCACACCACTCAACAATTGATGACCGGGGCAGCCATCCATGGTGTGATGGTATTTGGAGGATTCGACCTGTCTCCATCATCCATTCAATAAAAGCAATAAAACGTGCGGAAATTGTTTCTTGAATTTCTTATCCATTGATTTGTCTCCTTTTATGGGCTCCTCCATATCCTTCCATCACCACCAGACTTTGCCTAGTGTACCCAAACTTATTGTTAGCCCACATTGGCCCAGTCAATTTAGTACGTGGGGGTGATCCATGGGCTTATGATGATTTGATTTGTGTAGATAGAAGGTCTCTGCGGCCGACTTTCTCCTTCACATAGCAAGTAGCACTGCAACATTCCTTATATGCATGTAATTACGTCACTAACTATACATTAATATTATATATTTATGTAACTGGTGTAGATATAGATAGAGTTTTAGGCTCCCGCTCCCAGCACACTTCTAGACAATGGCACAGGGTGGTTAAGAAGTAAAAATGATGTGCGCTCTCCAATTAAAAATAATAATAATACACAATTCTATCCAATAACTTTCTTCTGTGAAAACAAAAGTGAACATTTGATGACTTTTCCTGCTTGACGATCTCGCTGATCGTAGTAGGCACTTAGCATAACCTCCTACGTATATGTCTCGTATAAAACTCAAAAACATATTTAAGCCATAATTTTGCATGTATTTTCGTCCTACGTACATTGGAAGTTGCGCTAACAATAGGGACTTAGCATATTTTGTGTGGGTTTTCTCTATTGGTCAAGTGCCTCTCATCTTTCGAACGTATGACGGGTACTTATGTATTTGTAAGTATATACATGTACATGTGTATATGAGCATATGATCAATCCATCTGCTTTATGTACCCACTCACGTAGGATGCATGTGTGAAGTGTGAAACAATGTAGGTCTACACAGACAGATGAGTACGTGTATTTCATATATGAATATACTTATGGGTTTTTGGTGTGTGTGCCTGCAGGACGAATAATCTCAGGTTTGATTCTACTCCTGGCCGACTCCTCTCTCCTCCCCATGAATGTTGAGGACTATGTGGAGGAGATTCAGAAGGCGTTCGGGAGTTTTATGGGACATTTCCATGAAGATTTCCATAAAGCCAATTTAAGTATCGGTACGTACCTCCCAGCATTATATATTATTCAAGGATCATTGAACACTAGTTAAGACCTAGGGATAAGGGAAGATATAGATGATTTGTGTGAAAGATATTTTTTCTCTCCTCCACATATTCCATCCTTCATGTACTCCTACTGCCATGTCCCGCACTGCAGCATACTTGCAAGCAGCTGTGATGAGGCTGGAGGTGATAGGAGATAATTTCCGAACAGAGATGCACAACCGCTCTGTCATCATCAGCAATGACCATGAGCATGACCATGAGCAGCCCATTCATCAGCTCAAGACCAAGTTCGTTCCACGGGTTTTTTTAATTGTTATTTCTATCTGTACACTATAAGTTATGTATAACTTACTATATTTAGATAGCTCGTATACTAAAAATACCATAAAAATTTGAACATTTTCAAAGCCCTTTAAAAGCATCTACTTGTGGGATACTAATAACCATAAAAATTACTAATGATGAAAGCGTGACTTATGCAAGGTTTGTGGCTTCCAGAAGACTTCTATTTCACCGCATCATCAACGACAAGCTGATGAGCCTCGACAGAGCATTCCTCTCTCGTAAATCCGATATTTTTAAGCATCTCATCCTGGGCTACACTACCTCCTTTCTTCTACCTTCCTACGGACATTTGGCCAACTCGTCCATAAACTACAACCATCACTTTCCTAAACTACGAGAAGCCTTCCTCTGTGGCAGGAAGATGACAACTTCTCCACCAACCGACCCACTCCTCAACAGGCTTTGGGAGGAAGAGATTAATGACTGTCATGACTGGAAATCCACAGCAGCGCAAGAAGTGGCAGCGCTTATCAGAGCTCTAGATGCCGCTGCTGCTGTTCTACAAAGCCCTCTCCTGCCTGAAGAAAGTGACTCGGCCTCTACTTAATTACTAAATATATATATACATATATTACTTATATAATCCTACTATACATATAAATTTCACTTGGAACATTTTTTTACTAATATCTATATAGCATTACGAAAATTCTCACACAAAAGTGTAATTCAAATGCAAAAGTGTCTGTCAGATATAAAAAAGTGAAAGTGAAGTCTTTTTCTATGGTGAAACTATAAACTACACTGCCTGAGTCACTTGGTACGAATGAGGAGAGCAAGATAAAAAGCGACATTTTAGAGGAGCGATATGTATTTTAAGCCACACTTGTGATTGAAGCAAGCATATCGAAGCGGGATATGTGCGTACAATTTCAACATACATGTATGTACGTCTTCTGTCAGAAAAGAACAACGGTGCTAACTGGAAGGAGTCAAGGGTAGTGATTGATTAAAAGCTGGACTCTTGTGAAAAAAAAACTATTCTTCTGAACTCAACCATACATTTACTATCGGCTTTCTCTAACACCAAAAAATTCTTCCCCTTTAAGCTTCTTTTCCGCCAACTTTTCCTTGTCATTCACATAGAGTGGGTTGTCAATGCCGGTGGGAGTGGAAGAAGAGGTTGATTGGTACAGGGGTTCAATGAAGATTTGATGGTATTGCTGGAAAGAATGCAAGTATATGTATCACATTGAACGAATGACGTTGTACTTTAAAATATATAAAAAATTATTATATGACTATATATAACAACTACTATAAATTACAATCATTATTTTCAAGGGATTAAAAAAATAAACTCACGGCGCTGTCAATCGACTTTAATATTTGTCCAAATGTGTGACATAAGTAATGGAATCCAGGTCGGTCCTTGGGCTCGGATCTCCAACAGTCCAACATTATTTTGTATCTTCAGCATTTTACAAAAAGATTTCTCGTTATTTTTAAAAAGTCATGATGTCATGAAACGTACTTTATTACAGATATTTTATGTACAGGACCATTCCCATACATTTAGAAGACTATATTTATTTTTTATACTGCACGCAGGGAAAGAATGACGTTAACAATGGATTAAAGGCATATGTGAGACTATATACTTACATTTGGTTGGTGCAGTAACGAGGAGCAGTCATCCGGTATCCTCCAATGAGCTTATGTACAAAATCCCCATCGACTTCAACACCTTCAGTAATTCACGATTTTAGAAAGAAAGCACACATTAAGATCAGAGAATACATATGAGACATGAGAGGATAAGTTGAAGTCAGCACCCCAGAAAAAAAGGAACTTCCTTAAGTAATTTAAAAGATTCCTTGATGCTGTGCATTGCAAAGTACATATATCATGTACCTATACCATACCTGGATAAGGAGTGTAACCCAAACTAAACATTTCCCATAAGACGACCCCAAACGACCAGACATCAGACTGTGTGGAGAATTCCAACCGAAGTAGAGATTCAATAGCCATCCATTTCACAGGGAGCGGGCACTGATGGGAATAATAGATTAATTAATTTCGCTAACCTAATAATAAACAATGTGAGCTCTCTCATTGTCCCAAATACATCGAAAAGGAAAATAAATATTTACGTTCTGGGACTTGATGTAGTTCGTGTCCTTGTAGACGTGTCGAGCAAGACCAAAATCCGCCACTTTGACTACCTTGTTTGCGGCAAGGAGGATATTCCGAGTGGCTAAATCCCCGTGAAAAACCTACAGGAACCAAAGCTTGTAAGGATATTGATGGGTGGATGGACCCCAGTTTATATGTATTAGATAGCACAATTTTTTTAACCTTACTTTTTTGGATGCAAGGTAATCCATTCCATTGGCAATCTGATACGCCCAACTGATTAGGTCAGTGGTGTTGAGTTGCAGAAAGTCCGACTCTTTGTAATCTCCCTGCATGTTGTTCCGCCAAAGTGGTTGCTCGCTACTGCCTGAATTAAAACCTTTTCAAGTTCTATCACAAAGTTCATTTCTCTAATCGGATTTTCCCTGACACATGTGTTAGCCTATGAAGCCTCGGAGATAAAGTCAATCATTCTTTCCTCACTGATTTTCACCGTACTTTTAATTCCCCTCTGCTACCTACACAATATAATTAATTACATGTATCAGTGTACTTTTAATTAACTCAACCCTAGCCCTACGTACCCACCTGTACCCTCCGAATTAGTTTGGTAACTTGCACTGCCAGTTGTTGTGTTCACTGTAGCTGCTGTTGAACTTAATGGCATTTCTGGAATGAAGGTGGTATATCCCGAACTCCTGAGGCAAATAAAGTTTTAATAGAAAATAATATAGTGAATTGTAATGCAAAATCGAAAACATAACATGTAATTAACTGCGGTTTGAGTTGGGAAATAGCCATATCGACTAACTGAGTTGAAGGGACGACGTTGGTAGAAATTATATCATTGACGATTTGATCTCTGAATTTATTTCGACTTTTACTCAAATATTCTTGCACATTTCCAAAATGACAATACTCCACGATGACGTAGACCTCACCTGTAGAGGATAAAAAATGAAAGCATTTAAACAAATGCAGATCTCCCTCCTTTATAAATGCTATACTTAAACATTTTAAGTATTTGCACGTACGTTGCTTCAGTCTGACTGTACAGGCCCCGAGAAGACTCACTACGTTCCTGTGCTTCCCAATGTGGATCATAACTTTTAATTCTGCAAGGAGGGCTTTTAGATACAAAATATCAGCACTGGGCGAAATTGTTTTAACTGCTACTGTAGTGGTAACACCTGTCTCTAAAATTCCCATCGCATCGGCTTTTAAAACAGTACCGTACGCTCCACGCCCTAATTGCTTACCTGAATTAAAATTAATTAACATTTTGTACATTGATCAATTTCTAATTATTAAATTCGTGAAAGTTGTACATAATATATTAATGGAAAAAATACCAAAAATAAGCTTGTCCTTTGAAAATTCATAAGCCATGTTGTATGGCATTACATAGGGCTGCTCAGTGATATCTAGTTCTTCATCATACGCAGAAGGATTTCCATTAATGAACTCGTAGATCTCCATGTCTGTCAAAACGTTGGCTCGCATCTGGAAATATCACACCTGCAAATTAATTTACAGGGGCCGCACTGTGGAAGTGAAACTATATTTTATTTTATTCCATACCTTTTCCAGCTGAAATCGTCGATTGTAAATGAAAGCTGCCAGGATTGCCAAGGCACATAACACAGAAACGACAACGATGACGACGATGAGGACTACTCTGCGTTCTATAAAATAAAATGGAATTGACTACATTTATTCAAAAATCTAAATGAAGCAATAGAAATGACCTGCTCACCTCCAGATCGAGTCACTTTAAAAAATTTCGTATCTGTGATATTCAAGGATTGGGTGATTTCCTCCTTTCCACGCATTATATGAAGCTTATGTCGCATTTTAACGACACACTTGTAACTTCCTTGTTGATTATCTTGAAATGACTGGAATGTGAGCGTTTGGTTCTGATTCGAAAGGACCAAGTCTTTTAATTCCGGCCAGAGTACTTTGTCCTAATTAATGAAAGGAATGTATAGATATTAAGTGATGAATGATGAAAAAGCACTCTTTTAAATTTGTATTAGCTCGAGCTTTACGAACACCGAGACCGGTAGTAGTAGTGGTGATGGGAATTTCAGAGTAATCTGTGGCATTAGGAAGTTTCACTTCCTTAAACCACAAAATCTCCGGCAGAGGATACGCATCCAGAGCACAGCTCAAGTTTCCTGGATTTCCTACACTGAATTCCACGGATTCTTTTTTCGACCTGCCTTTAAAAATGGGTGACATTTCCTCTGAAATTTGTAATAAAACATTTAAAATGGAATTTAATTATTTTATTACATTCCGCGAGCTTAACGACGCGAAGATTACACTTTGTACAAATTAGGAATGTAATTGTACTTAATTGTAAAAGGTTTCATACTTCGTAGTTGAGCATTGGTCAAAATTCTCTCTTCAGCTATTTCCCCGAATTTGGGTGCAATGCAATGAATGAAACCATTGAAAGCTTCTGCTGGCTTCTTTTTCACAAATAATTTTAATGTCGACTCGATATTGTCCCCATTGACCACCTCTTCGATGTTCGAAAGGATTCCGGGTACTATAGAAGGAAGAAGAGTATGAAGTAGTCAAAGGTAGAGTCAAATATTTAATATAAATTAACGATTAAAGGTACCATCTCGCATTGTTCCGTTGTCATGTAGAGGAAAGGTTTCCGTGAAATTACTGACAAATGAGTATTCCCATCTCAACCCTCCAATGAAATCTCGCCTGTTTGCATAGCATCGAATATTCCAGACACTATTTTCCCTGCTAATCATAGCACATATGCCTTCTACATTGAGGAGTCCGGATTTTGAGTACTCTGTTTCTTGGGCGGCAGTACATGCCAATATTTCTGTTGGTGTGATCCCTGAAAGTAAAATTTTTTAAAAGGTGCTAAAATGCAGACACAGTAATAATAATAATAATGTACTTGTCTTGGGTTATATAATTTATAAATTAATATCTATGTGATAATTTATTAGTAACAAAAATCTCGACTGGAATTTTTCTTACGTTGAACTGCACGAGGTCTTCTCGTCACAACTGGTGCAATTTTACCATCACAGTTAATTTTACTATCGCCTACACCACCGCAATCCAATTCCTTGGCAAAACATTGTACGAAGCCGGATGACTCGATGGCATAAATTTTACAGGTACGAGATGTTCTACCACAACCTTGGAAAGGTTGCTTCATAGGCTCCCAAACATTTGCTGGATAAGATTCGCAATGGCTCACACGATCTTTCCACGCCAATTCTAGATGTTTACATTCCGGATCTGTCTGGCATTTGCTTTGTCGGAACTCAACATCAGAGAAACCTTGCCCTGCGTCACATTGAATCCTGTCTGAATCAAGTACCGTCATTTTGATTTCCACTTGGCGCCCCGAGTCTGATTTTAAAAAAACAAAATAATAATTTTAACATACGTTGTAAAATGTCGAAAAATACCAACAATTTATTCTTAAGTCCTGGAATGGAAATTACCAAAGTAAACGACGTTCCAGTTGGCAAGCCGTTCATTACGCAAAATATCACTTGCATTGGCACGCCCTTTCCTAATACAGGAATACAATCCTCCCTTTTTGTCCGCTTCCATTCTAAGGACATTTTTATCGTTAAAAAACACGGAATTTTGCTTCAGCACGTGCCCATTCCTACTCATCGTAATACGGGATTTTGATGAGCATTGTAAAATAACTTGATCCTCATCTCCAGTCGGTATTGACACTGCCTTTGGTTCAATTTCTACATCTGTACAGAGCATTTAGCATTTTCATATTATTCATGCTCAAATTAAGGATTCACCAATATAAATTATTGAGCATAAAAATTACACTTCCATTTCCATATACCTCCTATTGGATGAACACGGACGACTTGGAAATCCGGGTTAACATTACTCATCCCATATGGTTTGCCATGATTATGAAAAACTCTACAATCAAAACTTATACCAAAGGGTGGAAGGTGGTTTTGTAAATTCACTTGAAAGCCTTTTTTTGGATCGTATGTAGCATCGTAGTACTGAGTATATAATAATAAAGTTTTGTAAAAAAATTCTCATTTCCATGTACATATATGCATTGGTTAGAGGAAAAGATAAAGATAAACTCACCAACTTGCCTTGATGAAACAATAGGACTTGAGTGTCATTCATTGAGGTGTCAATGACGCAGGGTAGCAACGCTGTTTTGCTGGCATCCGGGATATAGACAATTTTAATGCTGTTTCGCCAGATTAGTCGATTTTTTCCACCTGGAAAAAATTGAATTATAATTTTTTTATGTATAGTTTAAAATGATATGATTATTCAATGAACTAGGGAAAGTAGCATGAATCTGTCAAGCTTATTTAAGGCCTCATGATATTATTTTTAATTTCTACCATCCCGGAGAAAGATGTAGAGTCCAGTTTGTAGGGCATTAGTTACTGTTGGTTTAATTGGTTGCGAGGCTGCGGTGCAGTTGTACCACCCGGTAAATAATGAAGATACACTGCAGAGCTGAAACTTGGAATTATAAATGTACTTCCCATGGCCTTCTTTCGGATTCCTAATTCGAGAGTGCTCTATCTCAACCACGGGCATCTAGGCCAAAAATAATTTAATTAAAAATATCTCTCCAGTACGTCCCTACATTCCTCTTGTACCGAACATACTGACACTTTAAATGGGTTTTCCATATTTGAATTGATGTCTTGGGTATCCCATCATGATAAGAAAAGATTAGAACTTATGAGATTTCTCATTTAGTACCTACACACACACACACACACACACATTTTACATATGTACATCAATTATTATTGCTCAATCCAAATTAGACTACACAAAGTTTCCTCGTAAAAACCATGCAAACTCCAATGAATTACGATTCTGCCTACAAGAATTGTGGTGAAGTTACGTACAGTTTTGGTGTCATAAATCCAGTAAATGGGATATTCTGCCTGACAATTAAGTATAAAGCAGTTCTTCTTTGGCTGGTTTGCCAAGGACGTTACAATTAGTTCAACGACTTCCTCCAGGACATCCGTCTCATTCCTTGCGGGTTGTATCCAGCTAATCCGCGGAGGAGTGTAGGGACTAAGTTCATGATTTTCTAAGAAGAAAAATTTATGAATGAAATTCCCTGGGTCGGAAAATTGTTCCCACATACATAATATATATGAGAAAAGGATTCCCTATTGTTCGGTCCCCACATTGAGATTAATTGAGCAAGTCCAAGTAAAAAGTACATCAAGAGACAATATTTATCATCTCAAGTTCGCCTTTATTACCGGGCCCATAAAATGTTTTTTTTAACATATAGGACATTGGCTGAGACAGTTTCTTTGAAATTGCCGTAATAAAGTAATAAAATTACTACGATTTTTTCAATTCCATACCTTTTACATAGTCACCGAGTCCATAAGTACCGGTAGTATAAATTAGCAGACTGGCACAAGTAAAGAGCACTTTATAATAAAATTTCTCCTCTATCATCCTTATGGATGATCTGGCCGTGAAAGCTGCTCACTTGAAATATACATACACTTTTGCGTAGGTGTAAATACGCTGCAGTGACAATAAGTATATGTATAATGCACAGGGACCGGATGTTAGCAATGGTGCATAATACCTTAGCAAATGTCTAGAATTGTGGGTAAATGTAATGTGCAGTGGGCAATTGAACTTGCCAGTCGGTTTCCATTCCAATCATTATACATTTGAGAGCTGTAGATTAGCTGTTACTGTGGAAAGGTTGGTGACCATGTGCCCAGGGGAAGGGGAAATTCTCATTAACCATTAGAACAGAGTATTATGACAAACATTATACAGGTGGGATATATTATGTAATAGCTCTGTGAGGAGCACAAATGTTGAGATTTCCATACGTAAATAATGACTGCATCTCTTTTCTTGGGCCCAACTACTTCAGGCGCAACTACTAATGACAGTGACAGGAATCTCAATTATTATTCTAAATAGTAAACATTAAGATAAGGTACTAACTACGGCCATGGCTATGCATATTCCATTTTGAGTTATTTCTCACCATTGACTTCCATGTATAAGGTTGGCTTTATTAGTTAACTACTCAAATTCAGCTACATAAAAGCTAGCATAGATATTGAATCCTCATGCATGAAACAGTTCTCTAGTCTATTGTCTTCGGTTGAATTTGGCTGAAAGATTAACCTACATATTTTATGGTGGGGACCACATTGGAAGGTGAGTCAGTGGACAATATGGACACTGCTGTTGTCAACACTTTCTACTGTACCACAAAATGGAGAGAGGGCTCTCCTCTTCGGATCTCATGTAATCATGAATAGAAGCCGAGATGTGCTGGGTACACATTGAAGCTCCCCCTCTCCCGTAGAAAAAAGTCTGGGAGAGAAAAGCAATGTTATTATAAGCCCCATAATAATAACGGTTATAATTTCCCGAAGAATAAAAAAATAATTATCTATTTAAACCCTTTATATGGTTTTTCGTGGAGCCCTCTTTATTATGACTATGCTTTGTGTGTAAACGAGATTTCGAAGTCCAAGAGTCCTTCATCGTCAGGTTGTAACTAGCAAGTCTCTATAATAATAATCTAAAGTGTGATGTAAAATTCATTTGATGAGGAAGAAATTGTTGAAATTCGATAATTTACAGAAAGTCTCTGAACACGCCATAAATTATAAATTATGCTAATATCTGGCAATGCTTTTAAAACCCTGGTCAGTTTATTCCTACTTTTCAAAAAATCCGCGAACATTTTACAAGGAAAGGGCTTCCCCATAAAACTGAGAACGTTTTCAAAATGTAAAAATTACTGAAAATAAACTTCATTTATTCAATGTTCTTTTGCAACCTTCCATTCCTTTGGTTCCACCTTCCATCCCGCTGGCCCTGATTAATAACTTAAGTGTAGGTAATACCTCTTAGGTCAAGCTATAGTAGAAGTCGAAATCATTATTCCTAGTAGTTTTCAATAAAATATCCTTCGGTATTAGGAGGTTTTAAAAATTTAAGTTGAAATTTTTTTATATTTTCCATTAACAATATTAAGACAACATTAAGAGTAACAGATTAAGCAAAAATGGTATACAGTAAGAGTAAACCACCAAGTTATCTTTAAATTGGCAGCTTGTACCCTACTAAGTACGTATGCGGTTGTGATAATATGGATGACTGACTGACTGACATGATAAATTATTCCAACATTTGCTGATCTC
>JAQFXU010002271.1:0-21840 GCA_034693705.1 Spatulosminthurus flaviceps
TATTTAATGGCCGTCAATAATATAAGTAGTGGCTCCAACGTCAAGCACTTATCTTCTCCTGCCCCCATTACAAATATACAGTTCAATTTTCTTTCACCAATCTATTTTTTTCTTCCACTTTTGTTTAAGAGCTAAATTCCTATAGAATTGTGGGAGTATAAGTCCTAGGAAAAATGTTTGTTACCTCATGGAAAAGAACGGTATTTAGCCATATATAAGAGTATATTCTTATTTCCATGCTTAGCTCACAAAATAATAGTTGATGTAAATGTAACAAAAAAACGTATTATAGGCAAAGATATAGGAAATGTACATTTCCGTATGGTAAACTTTCTCGCAGTGGGAGATGCTATACTTTTGTCTGTCAGTGTATAGCGCTTAGAGTGAAAGCATTTTCAGAAGATTTCATATCTTTTGATTCATAGTCATTGTATCAATAAAATAAGCGGAGGAAAAAAAGCTACTTGGGAAAAATCAATGGATTTTTTGCAATAATTTCCTTTTACTTGATATATGTACATTTTATTCGCCCAGTATTAAAAGCAAAAGGAATGAAAGTGTACTAGAGAATTTGTGGAAATATTGTGAAGAGAAAGTTGTGGGGAAAGGATAAATATTTTTCGCAAAAGTTTTCCGCTCTGTGTTAGAACAGAGGGAAAAAGTAGGAGAAAGTAGATTTTTAGAGAGAAGGAAATAACATTAAAAAATAATAATTTCCAATCACTAATAAAATAAATGTTTTTTCCCCTACATGATTTCATACATATATGAGGGAAATACATGCTATATTATGATAAAAACATTGAGACATAGATTTTTTATGAAAGGGAGAGAGAAAAAAGTCAAGGGAATAAAATGGAGTGAATCAGAGCACAACCATCTTTACAATTTTTACATGATTACCCCGTGCTCTCTCACATCTCCCATATTTTATGAGCCAATAATAGGGACTTTATTGAGGAAGAACGACTCCATTAATCATTACATCCAATCCTCCTTTCTTCCTACTCCTCCTTTTCTCACTAACAGACAAATGTTCCAGTCAAATTCTTAACGTCTGGACTTAATTTACTAAAATATCATTTCATTTTGTTTCTTTGAAGGGTTTATCAATATTTTCCTAGAAACTTTTAATTATTATTGCTTTAATACCGGAAGGATTCATTTTTACAAGGGCGAATTTAGTATGAGAAAATTAGTATGTTTTCTTTAATAATTTCTGGCTAAATTTTTTCTACAACCCATTTTGTATTTTTCTGGAGGAAACACTGAAAATTCCAAGATTTTTTCGTATTGGTTTTCAATAAAGTGAATCTAATGATATTGTGAAGGGGGAGAGAGAGAGAGAGAAAAGGTCCAATTTAACTTGTTATTACTTTGAATGTACTAAAAT
Organism: Spatulosminthurus flaviceps; assembly: GCA_034693705.1. NCBI lineage: Eukaryota > Metazoa > Arthropoda > Collembola > Symphypleona > Sminthuridae > Spatulosminthurus > Spatulosminthurus flaviceps. The sequence continues at coordinate 1,394 of JAQFXU010002271.1, forward strand.
TGATGGATTTCAGGTTCACTGGTTTTATTACTTGAGTCGACTAGTATTTCATTTATTAGCTTGGGTATTTGGCTAATTCAGATATTTTGATTCCTCATGGCTAAAAGTAGGACTTTGTTTTCCTCTTCTGCCTCAATCGTAAAATAAACGGCTGTCACAATTCTTATACGAGTAATTCGTATCACTACAGTGTAAACACACAAAGCTGTAGACCCTCCATTTATCTAACCTTACGGTCATGCTATTCTAGCCCCGAAATCTGCTGGATGTGAATTTAATGCTATAAACTCACATACATAGATTTCCCATGTATGTATAAACATAGAGATAGAATTTCATATAATATTTGAGCAAAATGCTTGTTCCAATTTCCTTTGGCTTTTTTTCTTTTGTTGTCTACCGTTCCTCTACTACGTATAGAAATACAGAAATTTCCTTCTAAGCTCCATTTAAAGCACTTACATAAATTTACTACCACATAGCACTATACCGTCATATAAAAAATCTCTTGGCTTCAAGAGACTCCTGGTCAATTTTGAGAAAATGTATCCATTTTACAACTTGATTTCTCCAAGTGGAATTCACTCTTGTAAAAAAACACATGTGACTTTGAGAGAGTGAGTAGTGGAGTGTATGTTGGCCATAATAAAATACTTAATAAAAGTAGAGTTTGCAAATAGGCAGGAATTTTATGATGGGTGTATAAAAGGATATAAAGCTTTTTTTCCCACTCTATTTTTTTCCTCTTGAAAATACTCCGTACTCCATGGCTTTGATGCTTGTGGATTTTCAAGGGAGCGAAGTAGAGGCAGGGTGGGACGAAGAGTAGCCGTAAATGGTTTAAAATCCGGAAATAAAAGTTTTATGTAATTTTCTATATGGCTCAAAATTGTTTTCTCTACTTACTTGTCGTATCCTTAAGCTCTGCAGGACCTGGGAATATAAAAAACAAGAGATTTTGTTAGTTTTTTTATCCATTAAAACTACATATATAAAATTACACAATAAAACATTATGGATGGACGCATTGAACAAATAATGGAAGTAAGTTTAGGGATGTTGTGTAATTTTTTCGGAGAAAAAGCAGCAGGAGTGAAGGGAGGGAATTTGCTTAATCATCAAAATTGTACCTTGTGGAGGAGAGACGGGAGGGAGGTAAAGAGAGAGCGCTATAGGTAAAGCTAGCAGGTTTGAAAGTAGCGGGTGGTAAATTGACCTATTTTCTCCAACAAGACTAAAACTATTGTGAAAGACGTACCACGCAGGAGAATGTGAGACGAGAGAGGCTTTAGTAATGCAGATGCGGATGCAATTTCCAACACTAAATTATTGATAACTGATGAGGTGAATCAAATCTGCAGCATGGGCGTTCTTCCTGGGAAATTGGAACATTTCTCCTTACCACAAATTCCAACTGCATTCTTCCTTTACCATAGACTTTCTATAGCCTGTATTTCTGACGTGCATATATTTTTCTTACGTCATTCCCCTTCTATTTACTTCCCTTGGAAATATAAACATTTGCCTGAGACAGATAAGTACCACGAAAAATATGCTTCTTGCTCTTCAAAACTGCATTATTTATTTCTCGAACCATAGCTCTCATAAGAAAAATTATAACACTAACGACTGTGTAAATATTTCCAAGATTTCATTTGGAAATGTACACAACCCTTTCCTTATCTAAAGAGAGGAAAATTGAGTCTCTACTAAAAAGAGCCATGGTCAGTTATTCCTCGGGACCATTTTTTCACAGTGGGTCAAGGGAACGTGGAATGGTAGGGATTAGGTGATGTTTGCATTTTTTATCATTCCACTCAAAAATTCTAGAGCAGCCGTTCAGTACTAAAGGTACCTTTTTTAGTCACAAAAGCTCAACTTTTATCCTAACCTTCACCACAGCGTTGGCCGTAACATCATGGAAATAAAATATTTACCTTTCATTATTGCAACATGAGTTTTTCCACTAAAAGCTTCATTTAATTCCCATAGAATCGTGAGATTATATTGCATTTATAAGCATAGGATTTTTATTACTTAATTTTAGGAGCGGCTTAAAAAAGTATTCACAACCTAGAGAGAACATTTGGATAGATTTGCACTGAAAATGTGAATTAATGAAATTCTTGCATTCCACCCCACGAACTTTTGCAAATTGTGGGGATAAAACTCGCTCATATGAGAATAATTCACCTAAGTGATAAAAATGAGTAGACATGAAATTGAAATACCTCAGCGTATTTTATGAGCTGAGTAATTACATTGCAGTTGGATTTTCAATGCTATAGCATAGGGAAAAAATCCAATGCATATATAATGTAATTCAAGTCAAAGATGTCTCAAGTTAAGCTCCAAGGACTTGGACATGAAGATGAACAACACGACTATCTGCATTATATCATACACATATATAATAAAAAAGGTCATCTCATCCAGCACCTCAAAACTTGATACATTATGTATAAAAAAGGAGAAGAGGAATAAGTTTGACTAGAACAGAGTGAACTATGGAATCAAGTAAATATTTCATACACAAACTTTGATTTCCCCCTTGAAGAAATTGTTTCTTTCCTCCTCACTTCTCTTCTTCTTCTTCGTCCTCTTCCTCTCCTTCATACTCACAAGTTTTTTCAAAGACACATCAGTACCAAAGGGAAAGAGAAGAAGAGAGAGAAAGGGAAAAAATAGAGAAACAATCGGTGAAGAAGGAAACGAAGAAATAAAGAACCGCATAGTTTTTCCACTTACTTTTCTTACTCTCTCTCTCCCTTCCCTTTCCTTCTCCTCTGATTCCTAAATAATCTTTTCCCCTGTTTTTTTTCACTCCTTTTTTTTACTACAAACAGAAGAAGACAGGAAAGCTGTGTGAGAAGAGAGAGGGAAAAAAGTTCAATACTATTTCCTTTCTTTCTTTCACACAACAAAACAACAACAACAACAAGAAAACACAAATAAGCACTTTTCATCTTACGTGTAACTCACGCAGAACATTAGCTCTTTCTCATATAAACTGTCTATTGGTATTTAAATGGGAAATAGCTTTTCTTCCCCTTTCACAGTTTCTCTTCCTCCCCAACAAAACTTACTATTCTCCTTTGCTATTATTGGATTTTTATGTGAATCCACCCACACTCTGAGCTAAAACTTACGGATTCCTTGGAAAAAGAAAATCAAAGTTCGGGGAAGTAAAGGCAATTAAATCAAAACATGAGTTTAAAAATTCCATTGCAAAATATTTTCCCACATGTTTTTACACAGTCTGAGAAAAGTAGGGTTGGGAGTTGGAAAATGGGAATGGCCTAGTCATAATATTCTGTAAATATTGAAAAATGAAGATGAATATTTAAAAAGCTTTTAGGGGCTCTCAACTGTTAAAGAGTAATGTGACTGAGAATGAATGTAATAATATAAGTGTAGAGGAAAAAGCTATTCTTTTTTCTCACGCTCCGTAAAACTTTTCTCTTTCCAGCTGCTCCCATGCTCCTCTTCTGTGGGTGAGTGGTGAGGAGACAAAAGTGAATTTGCAATTTATGCCCTTAAATGGCAGGCTAAGAATTCTTAGGCTGATGATCTCTTCCATGGTAATATGGTTCATTTGGAAGGGAATGCTCAAATTTTGCCATATGTTAGCAATTCTGAAGTGGCTTTTTTCACTCACTACATATAACTGTATGCATGGGAATAAGTAGCACTCCCTCGTCAAAGTTGTAATGACAGCGGTGGTAATTATTATTGCTTTAGCAAAGAGCAGAGCTTTAAAGCCCTTTTTCTCTCCGACGCTCTCCTTTTTTCGCCCAAAGTTTTCTATAGGGAAAAATGTCTTAAAACAAAGAAAATAAATAAATAGCAGATTTTTAGAGGAGCGTAAAAGTAGAGCAAAGAGGATATAAAGAAGAGGTTAAAAATCACTGGTGGAGAAAAAGCTCTGGTAAAAGGAACATATCTTGAGGAGTCGGAGAGGGAGGGAAAAACAGAGAGGAAAAAACACATTAAAACTAAAAATATGCTGGGAAATGCGGGGAAAAGTCTTAAGTAGGAGATGGAGTCAAAAGAGCAAATGTTGGGGGAGAAAAAAACAACAAAAGCCCGTTGATGTGTGTTTGTCATTTGAAAGGAAGAGAGAGAGAAAAACAATGTTGTTGTTATTGCAAAATCAAGGATTCTCTTCCAGCGCTCTACATTTTCAAAGAATTAGATTAGAATTTTTTCTAAGAAACATATTATGTGTATACTTATAACTAGAAAATTCTATGGCAATTCCTATATATGTTAAACATGATGGGAAAATTCAACTGGAATGATCAAATGTAAATTTGACTTTTAGGCAAGAGGAAAAAAGTACGAGGAAACTTTTACTAAATACAAATTCATTTTTGTTTTTCAATTTCAATCATTGAAAATATTTGCATTTTATTGGCTTTCCCATTTTTTCTCTTCCATTTTTCTAGCCTCTTCAAACTTTTTACTGTAGGAGTTTTAAAAAATCAAGTATTATATTTTGGCCGGGGTATGCAAAAAAAAATACGGGGAATTTTTTTCTATTACATTGGAGAAAATCATTGTGCAACCAAGCTCAAGCAAGATAATCTAACAAGTAAGATCAAAAACCTAAAGATTTCTAGGGATAGAGGAGGTAGGGAAAAAAAGGAGAAAGATGCATAAAATCATTCGTATTCCACTCACTCTGAGCAAAATCCTTAAGTCAGGGAACTTTCATATGCTTGGCAATGCAATAGCTACAGCACATGTTGTTAAACCTTAAAGGAAAATTCTCAGTTTTACTCGTTGGATTTGTAAATTTAATTTTTTTCTTCTTCTTCTCCACTCCCTCAATAATGCTACAGATGTCTATACCTTTTTGCATGTAACGTACATATTTACGTATACAGTACATATGTACACACATTTTGAAGTCATGTACATAATAATCCGAGGATGTCCATATGCTTTAGATGTGGATTTTCCTAATTCCTCACAAATTCTCAATTCCTTGCCGACATAATATCAATAGAGGAGTATGGGCAAAGTCTGGGTATAATTTTATATGGAAATACATACGTAGACATAACATACGTCTAAATGCGAAGAGATGTTGCTAAGCCATGTCTACTTACGAATTCAGTGAAACATCTCGGTTTTACCTACGTCAAGCGATTTCAATTTCCTCTCCACCTTCTACACCCAAAAAGGTTTTCTAGGCTTATCCCTACGTACATACACTATTTACCCATGTGAGAGAACACATAGATATAGGAAATATATTGAGATGTCATTATCCATATGAAAATATCCTACATATTTAACATCTCCGCATTACTTAAACAAGAGCAAGGATGTTCCTCTGGAATGTAATCAAATTTCCATGAAGGAATTGCTCTCTCCTTGCTTGGATTACCCACCTACACACTCCACATACAAATATCCCTCTCCACGTACAGCTACGCTTTTTCCTTATAATTTTTTTTACCTATAAACTGCATATGTACACAAAATAGATCCATACGTAGCAATACATTAGTAATGCAGCCATAGAAATTTCTACTGATTTCTGGGGATCCACAAACCTCACAATATTACTCTCTTGTTTCATTCTAATAAAACTCTATTGAGAAAGAATTCCGACCCAAATTTCTCCTTCTTGGACTAAAAAGATTCCGTTGATGGTAGGAAATTGGAAAGAAATGAAATGTTGAGATTTGTATACAAGTCCTACACGCATATTCTGGCTATAAAAAAAGCTATGTTAAAGATGTAGGGTAAAAACACTATTTTTAGCGGAACGGTGTTCAATTGAAAAAGTCCAAGGTTAGAGGAAAGAGAAAAGGAGTCTTTATATTGTAAAGGAGGAGGAAAGAGTCAAAAGGAAGTAAAATTCAAGGAAGCAAAAACTTGAGGACGTGTTTGCAATGAACATTTGAATTACACTTTTTTGTTTCAATAATCCAGGAGAATGAGAAATGAGTCCAACTTTTCTAAAACATATGGGAGGATGAGAGGGAGAGAGAGAGAGAGAGAGCCGGATAATATGGAAGTCATCTTGAGTGAAATTCATCAGACCATAAAAATTCATAGGTTGTTGGAAAAGTTAGCCTCAGTCAGCATATGCAGGAAAATTTATATGGATAGAAATTTCTCCATTCTATGTAAGTGTACATATATTAATAAAATGTCCACTGTAGCTGGAGCTATTATAAGGCGAGTTTTTTTCGTATTCCACGATCCACTTTACCTTTATTTGATTTTCCTATACGTTTTGCTATACATAGTCCGGTCAATAAAATATAAAAATTCTTCCTCTCTCCGGCGTCCACCATTCAATTACTATACGAATGCCTATGTATGTACATTGTCTACCTGAGGAAGGAGCCAATTTCAAGGAAATACTCTCCAGATTCATATTGTTCAAAGAGTATGGAGGGAGGTGGTGGTGGAAAGATGCTGGTGGTCAAGGATTTCTTATATCTATGTTCTATATGTCTGCTGGCTGGAATAACTTGAAGAATGTTCTGACTTATAGGAAGAAATAGAAGAAGAAGAAGGGGAAAAATGCGTCCAAGTGGTTCAACTAAAGTTACTACAACTTTGATGCTTGGATGAGTCCGAATAATGCGCCTTGAAAAGTCCACAAAAGATGAGTCAAGAATGTTCTTCTCTCGGTCGCACTTATTATTATTTTCCTTCTTCAAACATTGCCTATTACAGGAGAATACTATATCTATTGCTGACGTAAATCCTTTATACATAAAGTTAAACCATATCTTGGGAGATATATAAATAATTATATAAGTCAAACCTCTCTCACTCTCTAATATCCCACAATTCTCACACATACCATTTTTTTCCTATCCGAAACCTCCGCACAATGCATTCGCCACGGGATGGAATGGCATGGAAGGAATTGTATATAAAAATATATTGCACAAAACTAGTAGTTGCCTTCCTTACCATTAACGTTTACTTTGGTCATTAGTTTTGCACAAAGTCTTCCTCACACCCTTCTCTCTCTCTCTCGCTTTCTCACTCTCTCAATCCTTTTTTTATTTTCAGGGCAAATGGATTTGTAAGGGAAAAATCCACGAGTTTTTCTTTTAATACTGGTACAACTTTACGAGCCACATTTTTCTCATGCTGCATCTTTCCCGTCAGACCCAGTTTTTCCTTTCGTTTTGAATGATTAGAGATTTCCTTGCTACATAGTTATGTATACGTAAGCACATAGCCAAAGTATGGGCATATAAGATGGGAGGATTCGTGCAGGTTGAATTACAATAGAACTGATGCTGAACAAATACTTTTGCTAACTTGACACGGAATACTAATTTAATAGAGAGTCCATTATCATTCATGCGATGGACTTTGCTGAATAAGCTCCATTTATTTTCTCTATAAAATGAATACAAAAACTTTTGTTAGTAGATGACACGTGCGGACTCAGAGGTCTTAAAGCAATGACCAGCATGTGTGTGTATCTCGTTTTTTTCTATGTTACGTGCTCCTTTCAATACTAACTGATCCAAGAGATTTGAATGGGTGAGGAAACATCTCAATTTATGGATTAATATGCGGATGATGGAAATGTTCAACTGGAGACCTCAGGGCTGATGTCATTTGCCTTATTTGTAGAATAAGTTCTAGTGATGGTCATCACCCACATCGTTTTTCCTAAAGGTAAGAGACTAAAGAGCAGGGGTTTCCTTTGACAGTTTATTTAGAAAAACTTTACTTTGCTTTGATAGCTTTAGCTTTGGTATAATGTAGAATATCATCGACGCGAACTTTTCCATGGCTTGAAGCATATTACAATGAGAAAAAACCTATGCTTTTTCCAAGTCTCTCTTTCACTACACAGAAAAAAATCTTCCCTAAACTTACTCTTTTGGACTTGGCTCCTTTGACTCTTATTATTATTTCTCTACCATACACAAAGTCTGCTGAGGATGAGTTAGACAAACTACTGTGTACTCTTTCAACTGGCCTCCACTTTCTCCCCTTGAATCAACTTTTCCTCTCCTCTTTTTTCTCCTCTCCCAGATATTTTTAGTAGCTACATGAAATCCGAAATTCTCTCTCTCTCTAAAAGAACATAATGATATAAGTGGGCAAAGTTTAGGCAAGTTCTCCTCAACTCCTTTAATTTTTATCAAAAATACTTGAACAAAGTTCAAGAACCTGAGTAAGAAAAAAAATCTTGCTAGGGATACGGACATCGCAGAAAAATTCCCAGAAAAAGGAAAAAAAGGGAAGGAGAAAGTACAAGAAATTTTTAGTTTCTCTTGGCTTGAATATTCAAGCCATTTCAAATAAATTACACAATGTCCATTTGTCATAAAAGTTATGTAATAAAAAGATAGTAAGTAACTGAACAAGTCCATTATTAGACTCTGGAGTGAGAAAAATAACGCAGGGGTTGTATCAAAAAGGAAGGCCGTTAAAAAAATCTTGAACTATTCCTGCAATAAAACTCACACTGTGTTTCCATTGTCATTTAATTGGTAGAATTTAGGGAGATAAAAGCGTGAGGAAAAAATAGTGACATTATACCTTTACAAAAGTATGGGAATATTTCCCTTTGAAAATTTACATTTCCACTCTAACACTAAAGATAGTTAGTTACATGGCCAACTATATGTCAAGACATTAAAAATCCATTACATTTGCCCATTTTCTATGGACGGGGCAAAAATTGCAGGAATTATCACGAGGAAGCAATCTTGAGCCCAAGAGGTCCATCAATCAAGATACGTCATCATGGATTACCCTCACTAACATCCGAGCTCTCTTTTTCTCTCTCTCTCTCTTTGCCTACGCTTCCTCTTAGGAATCATTCCATCCTTTACCATTCTACCACAAGGAATACCCTAGACATGTTATGTAACTAAATTTCTGTACATACATTAAAATACACATAGTTCCATGCAAAGAATTCACATCTTTATAGTTCCTCCACTATAGGAGAGCCGTTACCATGGGAACATAAAATATGTATTTTCCCTCCTCCTCACAAAAAAGACCTTGCAGACCACAAAGCTCTCTTTTCCTATCCCAGTCATTTCATTTTCCTCAACAATTTCCTACACACTACCCGCTACTCCTTACTACTAGGAAAACCATGCTACCTTGCTCCTTTCTTAAACACTTCGTACATACAGAGACGGTAAGAATAGTACCTAACGTCCCTGGAAATAGGAGGAACAAGGCTCAAGTTAATAAATGCTGGAGGGGAAACAAAAATGGGTTAACCGAGAACGCCCTCAATTCTAGAGAAAATTCGAGCGAAAAAAAACCTTTTGCCGGACTTTGCGAGGATAGGAATGAGCTTTGTAAGAAACTTTGCGGAAAGTTTCAACCTACAAAGTGCATATTTAAGTTAAAAACTTATTTCGCAATATCTTTTCATCTTTTGTTTGCATGGAAGTTATGAGAATTTTCCAAGGAGGAGCATATGTGTTCTTTTTCAGTGATTTTTTCCCAAATTTTTTTAAGGTAAAATTTTTATTTTTATTATCGAGGCAATTTATATGGAAATACGGGCATTTGTTTATAGTTCATTTGAGATTGGGAGAGAGAAGTTAGAGGAGTTGGGTTTTATTGGAGGATTATTTGTTGGAGGGGAAAGTAACAGTTGTTATTGGTGAAGGTATAAATTAAGAGCGTGCATATAATATTGGAGTAGTGTAGCACTTGAAATTATGTTATGGGCTGATTCGTTTTGTTAATTGACAAAGATTGCAATTTATACGCCTTTGAGCAAATAAACAATAAGTTTTTGTGACCAAATAAATTTTATGGGTAGAGGAGTAAGGAAATTAAAAGAGTTTTGAAAAAAGCATATTGCCCAAAAAAATATGTGTGTATACGTTGCCATGACTTTCAACTTACATGAGGAGTGACTTATAAATAATACATGCGTTAAGGGAATAAGTAATGAAATGCAGGTGTATTTCCATTTGTTATCCTTCCTATATAATACACAGTAATGGTCCATAATATATTAAAAGTACGTGTAGATACTCGTAGTGCTCATGTGACTTTTAAGCCCAGAGTTTTATTTCTATAGCTTTAAGGGACCTGAGTATAAAAATTATATATAGTTTTTACTCTCCTACTAAAGGACGCTTATTGATTTCTTGAATTTCTTGGCTCGGGGTATTTTAGTATGCGGCATATCTTTAAATGTACGTGGAAGTACTATGCGGGGTAATAGCTAAGAGGGCATTGGAAACCGCCCATGTTAACTTATAGAGAGTTCGGCCTCACGGGTATCCTCTCTCTTTCTATTTCTCTACGGGTTTAAGTGGCGTGGACTATACATATATTTTAAAAGCTCCATGATGTAGCTATACAAGAGAAAATTGCGTGCCTGACCACCATTTCTATTACTAGGCGCATTTATGACTTGCTTCCGGGTTTAAATTTCGATTGGTTTCTACTTTTATACGCTTGTACATTCTTACACTATACACATCTACTCAATACTTATTGTCTCTGTAGGAGAATTTATGCAGGGATTTCTGACTGTATTACAGACTCTCAATAAATTATAAATACATATACTTTTTTATATCCTGGAAAATTATTATAGAGGCTCAATTTCCAATTCAATGCCAACAAATTACTATATATTGTCCTTGGATTGTAATTCCATAAAATTCTCACAAGCACTCCTCAAATCACTCCTTTAAATTGGTCTATTATTTTCAATGCTAATGTTCCAATCCCAGCTTGAGTATTTTCTCAAGAAATGTCCAAATGCCCTAGGTCCCTCGGTAATAAAACTGATACGATGTAAATAATTACGTAAATTAAAGCTCTGTTCACCATTGGTTTGTATTAAAATTATTACATTTATTATATATTTTATTACGTATATATATTGTACAGTGTATAGTGGTCAAATTCCATCATTTGTATGATTTTTCCATTTTTTTCTTCACTGACTTAAATCAAGACGAATGGGCCAAAGGAGCTTTTTGTCAAAAGTCATGGGCCGTAGGAATCCTCATGGTTCTGCTTTGTAATTTCTCACAATTGAGAAAATATGTGAAACCAAGTGCTTGCCTGTACAAGCTATACAAGCCCGGACTGTATAATTGAATTATTACATGGTAAATATATGGTTGATGCACCTGTTCACATACAATATGTATATTCACATGTATAATATTACATGGATTTTTGTAAGGAGACCTACATGTACTTGTATTACCCCCCTTAATACCACGATTAACTCTATCCTTTAAGTTATTTCCAAAAGGGAGTCTCCAGTACAATGGATGCTTTTAATTTGTCTAATATTCACTACTATACACGGTTTAAGTAAATGGCTAAATCTCTCTTGAGTTTCCTCAACAATGCGTAAGATTCCAAGAGCTGAGAGTTTAGGACGTTGGAGATTTTCTCTCTCAGACCACATAATAAACTTTTTGAGAGAAAAAAAACACAATCAAATAGATTTTCAACAAGAAGAAAAAAATCTTTTCAACCTACGCACTCAACTGAAACATGTGCATATGAAAGACTTTAAACTCTCACCATTTGCTTCGTACGTTAAAAAATTTTCATATGGTTTAGAACTATAGGACGGAAATTAGATGCATAAAATGTCCTCTCTATACAATACTATCGTCATTTGTCCTGCAGAAACATATGTGTAGAAATGGCTAAGAATAGCCTGGCGTGATCTCCTTGTTCAAGAGCGAATAGTGTAGAATAGTAAAGATTCCTCGCATACCTTTTCCCAACTCAAATTCCATGACGGACTCATCCTTACGAGAGAAGATGTGTTCCTTGAAGAAAAGATTTTACTCATTAAAATCATCTCTTCTATGTCTCTCAAGGAAGAGCTTCCCATTCATTTAGATGGACGAGATAAGTCCGTTCCCCTTTCAGAACATTGGAGCATTAAGGAAAACAAAAAAGGATACAAAAGATACCACATGGGTAATTACCCCTTATTAAGAACATTCGGAGCGGATGTGACGATGTGAGTGGCTCTCCTTCACAACTATTTACCATACAATCTCTCTCTCTCTCTATCTCTCTAGTGTTAAAGATCCTACACTCATTTACTATTATGTAGCTGTCAAGCCACACAAGTACATATTAAATTTTTACTATCTCCCCTCACTGAAAGGGTAGTTAGCAAATCCAAGCCTTTAATTTAATGAAAATTGCGGTGACATTTTTTCTCAACTTGTCACATTACCATCGCTAGTCTAACAAAGATAACTGCTCATAATTATAGTTGTAAAAATCTTTGAAATAATTATTTGGATAAATTACCTTGTGAGATTTCTCTAGAAACTACTTTTCTCGTAATTACATACTTTTTTTAACACATTTTTTTTTTCCACTACACTGGTTTATAGGGCCATCGTTAAAAAAACTTTGGGGTCAAAATCTCTTTAAACATTACAATTTAACCGTAGACTTGGTTCCTGCACAAAAGGCTAATTTGCTGTGTGAGGTCTTATCCCATATTTAGCCTGATTATATATACATTTTACAGTAAGAATTTTGATCGGTGTACATTTCCAATAGTAAAATAGTTCATAGTATGGAGGGGGAGGGAATAGTAAGAAGTTGAAGTTTGTAAGTGCGATAATCAGTAAGAAAAGCTAAGTAAGTGGTTTTATCACGTCATTCCATCATAGAGAATTACCATGATTCCAATGAGAGAGTAGGAGTACTTTCAATCCCAAATGTTCGAGTGTGGGAGGTTGTTAAGTGCTATTTGCCTACTTATGTAACCACACCAACCCCTCCATCTTTTAATTATCCACCGGCTTGATTAACCGGGCTAATTATACGGTCAAATGGATTTTGATGAGTGAGGAAAAAGGATGAAGGGAGAGAATAATTACGTGATAATTATTATTACTTATTGCTATTATTATCCTCCATATGTACCGTCCCTCGAGGCAAGATCACTCTCTCCACTCACACTAAATCATCAAGTAGATGGATAGTTTGGAGATGACTGAAAGTGATAAATCTCCCAACTCCACTCCTACGAGTCTCTCGAATCAACTAAAATATAATCAACTTCAAGGGATTCATTTAATGTGCACACTGCGCGGAGGGAGCCAATTTCAATCAGATCCCATCCCTCGTCCCATCATATACATACATCCACATCCATGGGAGCCACCAACAGAGCGGAGGAATTCTCAGCAGTGAACTATTAATCGTTGATTAATTAGCTTAGAATATTGTAGGATGAAATTCCTTGTTCCTTCCATGTTCCCACTTTACGTACTAACTAATTGTAAGTAAGTAAGAGAAATTACCAATGAGACCTTTTCATTACTCGGGATGCCGCAATAGTTCCATGCGCTACTATTATGGTGCCATGCTAAATGGATTTGCAAATGTACATGCAAGGCTAACGTAGGGCTTTGTGTGGCTACAACGAGCATATTCTTTTATACACACATAAATTGGTTAACCCCAGTCCAGCACTGCATATATTGTGTAACCTTATTAATGCTAATCATATATCGTAACAAAGTTTGAATGGACCAATAAGTATTTAATTTACTCTACAGTTCATAATAAGTTTAGCTCTGATAAAATTGATGATAATCAGTCATGTGTTGTAGAGTGAGGGATTCCCAAATCAGTTCATCCCTTCCTCTTACTTTACAAATACAAAGCATAATAACCTTACTACTCATAAGTTATGGGTCCTGTATAGGTAAAAGAGAATGATACTCATGAAGGAGACTAACTACAATATAAAAAGGAAGGGAAAATGAGATATCAAGTGTATGATTAGGCGTAACTCATCCTCCCTTTCCATCTCCTTTACAGCCTGTTACCCTACAGTTCCTGCCCTTCCTGTTTATAGTATCTATTTTGCATACAAATAAACATATAAGCTTCTACAATATAATACAAAATATATATTATACACTGCCCTTGGATTTCTGGTTGAATACTCACATTGGCTCTAGTGCACATATTATGTACATGAGTGAGAAAGGAGTGAGTGGAAAGAAGGAGAAGAAGAGCATGAAAATGATAAAATTATGACAAGATGAGATTCTCTTGTTGGGTAACCCATGGGAAAATTAGACTCGCCGAAGTTCCTGCCTTAACACAGATTACTTTGCGGTTTTCAAACTTGCCAATCTTTCAAGTAGCACTCGAAAGCTCATTCCACTCACTTGGTATATTCTCCTTGTTCCAGTTCTCATTTAGACAGACACGGAGCAGATTTCCTCCTTCCGAAATCCTAGACAGATTCTCACGGTTCATCAGAATTTCCTTTTTGCTTGAACACCTTCTCCTCTTATAATTTCCTATTGTGTATGTGTGTGTACAGGATTTTCCACCCACATAAATATAGTGAGTACTAAAAGGAAGGAAATCATCGTTTGTGAGTCTAATTTTTTAGTCTGTAATTCTCACATTATGTTTGATAATTTTGGATGGTGGAAAGTAAAATTTCAAGGTTATTACGATGTTGCTTGAGGTGGTGGAGCTAAGTAAGTAAAGCAAATTAGGTTAGGCGTAAGATTTTGCTTAAAGTTTCTCCAGAGAGAACTCTCCATTGTGTGCCACAAATATTCACGTGGTATTTGAACAAGAGAGCATATTACAACCACGGAGAATTTCATGGTTTATTTATATGTATAGCTTTAACTCTTCTAGCTATAAAGCTATGCTTTGGCGAAGCGAAAGTGTAGTTTTGATTCCTTTCCCTTTCTTTATACGTAGGCAATAATTCCTTGCATAGGAAAAGGATGAAGATTTTACGGAGATTTCAATGTATGGCAAAATGGATGAGGAGTTTCCAAAGGCTCAAACTGACAATGGGAAATGTGTACAAAAGGCTTAGCATTCAATAACATGAGGGCCAAACCTTCCAACTCAAATCCGTGTAGAAATGTATTGGGGCGTATGAGGAGTAGGTACTTTACGTACCTTTCAAATTGGTTCGGGATGTTTTGCCAGAACTTTGGATATGTATATCTACAAATACAATGGAATGACTAAGGCTATATTACTATATGTGTGTATAAATGTGAGAAAATGAAATTTATTTATTTGATTAGCACCCCATACGCTAAGACTTGGCTACATGGATATTTAAGGATTTTATAGCTACCACTACTACTACTAGTGCTAGGAGAATTAGAATCTGCAGACATTTCCCCATGTTATTCCTCCTCCACCTCCTCCTCTCGACTTTTCTCTTTCCTCCTCCTCCACCTTCTCTTACGACTACGGCTACCACTACTACATTGCATGTGTAGCTGGAAAGTTTCAGGGCTATTTATTTAACAACATTCAAATGGCGGCTGGAAATAAATTGAATTTGGAAGGATTTCTTCTTCCATCTAAATCTGTTATCCCATCCTTTTACTTTAATACTTTCCACGTTGTAGGGCTTGTGTTGTAGTAGTATTACACAAGTGTGAGAGCTTCTATCACTTGTAAACTCATGAATACTTTTCCTATGTACAGTCTAATAGAAAATTTCACCCTTAATGACTACATAGAAATAATACTCGAGCAGATACTGCAAACTTGGGTTTATAGATCTGAGTTATAGCCCAAACGTGCTCAAACCTATGTATATGAGTTTGAATGGGAAAAGAGTGTGATGGAGTGGAGGGATTGTACAGAGAGAAAAGAGAGGAAGACCGTTACGTGAGTTATACGTTAGAGAAGCCTGTCTTCAATATACTATTCCTCTTTCGGCAAGGTAACCATAGTCATTTCCTATAATGAGACAAGTTATTTCTCTTATGGAATCCACACAAACACACTCTTTTCACTTTTCTCCTTCTCCCCGCCCTCTCAGTGCTCCCAACACTGAATTTCATAGCTTTTTCCATTGATCCTAGTAAATACATATTATTTTGTTATATATACATAGGACTCAAGGTAGAAAGGTACACAGGAGGGAAATGTATGCATAACCAGCGTTGAGCGTAAATGGGAAATGTGGAGTGCGATAACATTACCTCCCATATTTGCTTCCTACATTTCTATGGAACGGTCTTCCTATTTAGTGCTGTATAGTTTCTATAGGTACGTATTATGGGTGAAACAAGGTAATGTATATTGCATGTGCGCGTCCTACTTATAAACTTGGCTTTTCATTCCCAAACGGGAATTTAGAAGGATGAGTAAATATTGTGTATATAAATAGAGGTATGTTCAATTTTACATAGCCATTCGATGTAAACAATATTATTGATGGTTATGGATCTGACGTCATAGGGACAGTTATATTTACATTGGAGACTAAATCACCTTTACCCTTTTAGTAAGAAATTTCACGGCATTTTTGTTTTGAATTTTTAATGCTATTTTTGTATATCTTAGTGATTCTCTTCCAAATAAACGTAATTAAGTTTCAGGTTTTAGCTGAACTATAATTTTTCGTACCTCCAAATTCATTCATTAATTTACACCTGGCTTCTTACAAAAAATAGCACATGTGCTGTGCCTCTGCGTATAGAAAATAATTTTCTAAACATTATAACTTGTACTGTACAATTTTGGTAAATACTTATTATACTTTAAGTTAAGTCTAAAGGTAAAACTTGAGATAAGTTTATTTTGCAAATACACATGGAGCCCGCAGCTTCGTTTATTTCATCACGAGCCCTACGTTCTCTTGTATCTGTTCTCTATACATTTAGATTTGACCATAGAACGTTATATTACGTTGCATTGATGAGGACAAGGTATTGTAATGAAGCTAGGCAGACACATGAGTAATAACAGGGTTGGAACAAGAAAATAGATATTCCAGGGTCCTATTTATAGTAAAGCCAAAAGCCTGGCAGAGTAACATTGCTAAAAGCAAGGCTAGAACAGATTGACAATAGAAATCCAGAAGCTTTTGTGAGTGGTAAGAATAGCGGATAGAAGAAGAAGGTATATACGGGAGAGAAGAGAGAGAGAAAATTAGCATAGAAATTCCTATTGTGATGGAAATTGAGGGTAAATTGTCTGAGAGTAGGAGTAACTATGCATAATAGTTAGTTGTTTTTGTTTGTGTCCCTGGACCCCGAGTATTTCTGTAGGGGTTAATAATATTACATGGACCATGTGTTGTTTATGCAATTTTATACCCACACAGAGAGTTTTTGTTGGCGTGAAGTTGTGTCTACACACAAAGTGCATGTACGAGCAAAGAATGTATGTAGCTCTGAAAGGAATAAAAAGGAGCTTATTGTTAGGCCATCACATATATAGGGGAAAGGAGAAAGAGAGAGAGAGAGAGAAAGAGAATCAATTTACCCAGCCCCGTCCTATCAGTTTTCATTTCTAGGGAAATTTAATTAAAGTGGACGCTGTAGTGGTCGGCTGATATTCGCTGTCAGCCACAGAAGATGTATGCCAAGCTTTAGCCGATTTTCAATGAGTCTCCTATTATACATGTCCCTGTATACTATCCAAAGCACCCACACGTAATGCTACACAATTTATACATACACATAAGCCCTTGCATCTTCCCTCACATTAAACCACCACACCACAAATATAACCCTAAATAGTACATGAATCCTACTTACATATTAACTCATACACAATTATAAGGAGGATTCACTGACTCATACAAATTACAATAGAGTACTGTAGAAAAACATGGGCTAGCTCCATGTAACAATGTACACACACACAGTGCTATGGGAACGCCTTATTAGCCATGAAAGCGTACCCACATAGTAGCACATGCTCCATACATCAGACCGACAGTGAGAGAGAGAGAGAGTCAAGTGAAAAGCATTTTCATTACTAAAATGGATAGAAACCATTTGACGGGATAGGATGGCACTTTACTGCTTTCCTCTCTCTCTCTCTCTCTCTCTCTCTCTCTCTTTCTCCATTGAAAATCTTGAGGGACTCTCATGTAGTAGTAGTAAATATCAAGATAAAAAATCTCCATTTTGTATCCAATAATTTATATCAACTCTCATGCTTTGGTAGCCGCTTTAATGCTAAAACATGTAAATACATAGTACTACAATTTCTATATAGCTCTATACATATATTTTTAGTTGATAAACCGGGGTTTAGCAGGTCAAAAAAAGAGAGCTACTAAAAGCATTGACTTTTAAAAGCAGAGAGCTAGAGGCCTTGACTGGACGCATGATTTCATTATGCAGTAAGTACGTGAGCCAAGTGAATATCTAACTGACAAAATGATTGAATGTTCAGCCGGTATCTTTTTCCAGTTCACATGAAAAGTGTGCCAGGCATGCCAATTTTCAACCACAGCTTTCATATATCTTGAATTATGCAAGTAAATGTAGTGAACATCTTATACGTACATACTTATCCTGCCTCTGACAGGTTGCATATATGTAGATATGTTATATAAGTTCCTCCTGAAAGTCATAACTCTTTAAAAAATCCTCCAACCTGCTTAATAGTATTTCCCTATGCTGATCGCACCAACCAACTTCACTGGACGTACGTAAAACGCAAGAATATAAATATGTGACTCTGCGGATGCGATGTAGGAAATTCCAATGTGAGTCTTCTACAGAGGAACATTTTAGCTCCTTTGAAACTTATATGGCTTAGGAGTGCAATTATTATATGCAATGCTGGAGAGACTGGAGATGAAAAAGGCTGAGATTCTTCATATAATTTAGATAGAATTTTACAGCATCTTCTTTTACAAGGTTAACGGGGGGCTACATATGTATAAAAGATGCTAAACATTGACATTATGGAATCCGGAGCAGCTTGAAGGGACGAGGTTGGATCAGCGTGGTAGTAAATTGAATTAGAATAGTTAAGTGGAGGAGGATGAGCTTGTGTGTATGTTTTGTATGTTTGTGTGTGTGTGTGTGTAGTAATATGTATTTGATCCTGGATAGAATTTAACGCTTGTCCATCCGTAGCAATTCGTGCATTCGTTCCAGTGCATTGTCACTTCCATGGGATTTTTTATACCCCAGTGGAAAGTCATGTTGTAAAAAGAGCCACCACCTCTTCCCCCTCAGTAATATTCCTAAGCTTTATTTATGTGGAGATGTAGGAACTTGTGAGGATATACATTACAAACGTGTATATAAATGTATATGTATAACTTGATGGGAGGAAGAGTTGAGGAAAGGAAAATATACCATTGTCCTCCCATCAATGCCAAATGGTTAAACCCATGGTTCTCATAGAGAATACAATGGCTCGTGGAAATTTGTAGCTATTTCACCCGCTAGGCACACATTCAACCATACACTTTTGTAATTTTGACGCTTAACCTTTTTTTTTTTACTGTTTGTCTTGGTTGGAGGCAGTGTTTTATTTATGCGTACTTTTTTTTAGTGTAGACCCTCATATAATCCAATATGCTCCCATGCCTTTTTATCATTTCATAATAATAATAACGTAATATTGATTTATTTGATTAAATTTGACCCTTTCTTAATTTGAGAAAATTATTATCCTTTTTTATTCTTTCACGCTATTTGAATTTATTTATTCAACCTCTGACCTTCTCAATCAATTGGATTAAGCTCATCACAGTATTTACACTAGCAATATCAATATTAGGTTGTACTTATTTGAGGGAATTGCTACAGTTCTTCCATTATTTGTCAATGCACATGCAATTACTTTAAACAACTGTAGGATTAAGGAGATAAATTTAGAAATTCTTACCTGTATAAACAGTATGGTTTCTGGAAACAAAGCTGGTATTGGGTATTTTCAACTCACAGTCAAATACAGTTGGGTAGTTTAAATCCTTAGATTCGAAGACTTTATAAACTCGAACATTGTAGGCACCATCCACCTTCCACGAACTGAACATTACATCCTCGAGCCTGCAATTGTATTTAAAAGGTCAAGGGTTAAAATTTTACATTAGTAGGAAAACCTAAAGAATTCATTTCATTCTGCCTTGAGCCCTCACATTTCCACATACTTGCATGTTAACGTATAAGTTCAATAGCAATGGTGAGCTAAAGTACCACTTTTCAAATAATTAGAAATTCAGCTTGAGCACAATCATTAATAAAGTGTACAATTGTAGGAGAATGAATGGCGAAGGGAAGAATTTCAAAGGACACAGGATGACAGAATATGCGGTACACTCACGTGCTATAACAACTCTTAAAACTGTTACTCCGACAACGATACTTAAGTTCAATGGTGTAACATACGAGTACAATTGAATGAACAAGGACGAGACGATTAAAACTTATACTTTCTTAAATATGTTTGGTTAAGGAGAAAACATGGAAATAGCATTAACATTGTGCCTTCACTTCATTTGGAGCTACACCTCATCTTACCTACATCACTTCGCCTATAGTCGCCTATATAATTTGTAGTTCCAATTTTCCATTACCTACATACCCCTAGAGATATAAAAAATTAAATTGACTTGTGTACCGATGTCCAAATTTTTCCCTTACCCATAGCTAACCAAATAACATTGGGGAACGACATTTTAAACATGTCCATCAAAC
>JAQFXU010002272.1:0-21838 GCA_034693705.1 Spatulosminthurus flaviceps
ATGTATATTATATATTATATCATACATAACATGAGTGCTAGTAAACGGAAACAAAGGAGAATTTTTAAAGATAAACATTTATTTGTTCTTGTGTATAATGAGTGATGAAAGTATAGTTTATATAATGTTTCAAGTATTTTTGTGCGCGTATTTATAAAATATCACCATATTTTCTATATAGGCATATATGAATGAGTTCATTGTTGTAATAAATCATTATCGAGTTATTTAATTTCCCCTGTACCCTGTTCATTTATTTCATCCACATCATACCATACATCATATTCCATACATACTTAACGAATGTTGCATCATTTATATTAGTATTAAGGTGTCCTATACATTTCAAAACACTTGTATTCATTAAACAAATTATTATACAAATAAATATTTATTTTTCGCAAAAATTTTTTTAATCAAATTCTCCAACATAATGAAAATGTGCAAAATTATTTAGCTCATATAGCCATTTCAATATTTCCCTTTCTCAAAGAGATTTAATGTGAGAACCAACAAGTACACCTTGACTGAAGGTTCTACCTCTTCCAGTATACACACACATTTGCTATACACATAGCATTATATAGCTTGTAAAAAAACCTTGCGAAGAACTTAAACCCAAAGGATATGACATGCCCTTGCCAACAACAACCAACACATGAGTGAGTGTAACGTAATAAGTATATAGTATAGTACTACTATTCTAGACTCTACAATACTATAGTAAAAACTGAGCAGATATTTTTTCAAGACATTCTGACAGGGTATCATCTGAAGTTGATTTAAAAAAAAGACCTATATGTATATTCGAGTAGTTATGTTGACTAAGTAAGTAATAGGAGGACGTCTGGGCACACATGCATATATTTGCTTGTCTCATACCTTAACCTCGACAAAGATTGGCTTGAGAGTCGTATAGAGAAATGTATTCGTGAGTAGCGTCATTGCTAACGTTATATTTATATACTTTGGTATAGGATAATATCCTCCCATTATAAATTTATAATACTTGTCAAAAAAATGGTAGCAAAATAGTTCCAGCCTGTAGGACTATGAATAGCTAGAAATAATAATTCGGGTGTCGAGTATATTATCAAAATATTCCATCAATAAATTATATGATTATTTTTTTCAGAGACTTTGAAAAAAAATCCAAGTTTCTACTATAATGATGATTTAGTCAGTTCCTGTAAAATCAATTTGAGGTTTTGAGGAGGAAAGTGGGAAATTTTGAGTATTTTCTACATAAATTCTACATATTATATTATAGAGGATAAAGCCAAAGAGGAGATAAAAGGAGGATCCATGGATATTATATCTACGTCCTTTCTGCTAGAGTGAGCTCGTCTATATAATTGTTTTGTGCCAAGGAGCATGATCATATTTTAGCCCCTTATGTTTTTCCATAGAGAGAATCCTTTCAAGAATTTTTTTCCTCTCATCATGGAGGGTTTAGAAGAATAGCAGTGTTATAGGAGAGAAGGAGAAGGATTTAGGAGATAAAAACAAGTTGTGGTACGGGCTTGTCTTATGGACAAAAGAACAGTACCAGAGATTGTGCAATTAGTAGTGGCAGAGTATATAAGACACGGTTAGAATGACCACCTCCACATAAACTCATGTTTGGGTAGAGCATAAAATGACGAGACGTCATCCATATACTTGCTTGTAATACTCATCATGATTGTAATCATTCTGTTTTATAATGGACGTAGATGTAGGTGTCCCTGATCATCACTTGAGTACTCGACCGTGTAGTAAACCCAGGGGTAAATTAAATGGAAATAAGTGCATTTTCCCTCTACAGTACAGGACTACAGCAGAGGAGGTATAGAGAGAAGGATAAAAAGACAGAGAGAGAGAGAGAGAGAGAGAGAGAGAGAAAATCTGATGGGAGGAACAACGGTAAGGAGTTTGGAGTGAATACCTGTCATATTTTTATAACCAGCGTTAATACATTGACGAGGTTAAGTTGAAAATGTACATACAGATTAATATATACAGGCTATGGTGCCTTTTTCTATGCCTCGAGTCAGCCCACCAGCACCATTAGCTAATGGTATAGTCTGCTTGGCTTACACGGAGCTATACTATAATCTCTCTGTATATGCTCACAGGGACCAGAAACGTTAGCTAATAGTCGGTTAGTACCTAAACTCAGGGAGAGAGTTAATGCGAAAGACTGTGTGTGAGAGAGAGAGAGAGAGAGAGATGAAGTTAGGAGAGCTTGGCGGAGAGTGCAAAAAAATTTTTAGCTCATGAAAAGACTATATACTGTTTGTGTACTTGGTTTGCACTTGAAGCCGATTTAACCTTGGCACTCCCTACAGTGAAAAGAAAAGAGCATGCCATTCCATTATTTATGACATTAGTTGTGAAGTCAGCATTTGTAATAGCGATAATCTTTGATGAGTCCAAATAAATACAATAGTGAACAAAAGCACAGAGTGAAAAAAGACGTTTACGTCCAGAGTTATGTAGAATCATGTAATAAGGAGGTACTAAAATTATCCTTTATCTCACAGTTGTGACTGGAATCTCCTTTACTGTTTTTTTCCCATTCAGTTGTCTCCACTGACTTTTTTTTATCATCTCCACCTACATTCGTATATATATATTATACACAAATACACCCATGGTAGTCTCATCTCCCTAGTAATTCCTCATGGATGTCATAGGTATACGTATAATAATATTAAAGGGCAGAGAGAGAAAAGGTCAGTTGTCTTTAAAAATAGAGCCAGGCAAATCACCCTGACGCTCTCATTCCAATTTCATCTATCTCTCTCATGTCAATCCTTACTGCCTCTAATGGAGGTGCT
Organism: Spatulosminthurus flaviceps; assembly: GCA_034693705.1. Taxonomy (NCBI): domain Eukaryota; kingdom Metazoa; phylum Arthropoda; class Collembola; order Symphypleona; family Sminthuridae; genus Spatulosminthurus; species Spatulosminthurus flaviceps. Next base: position 2,823 of record JAQFXU010002272.1, read on the forward strand.
GAATTAATGTCGTCCGCTGATTATTCATACAGTATTGACCACACACAAGTGTCTTCAATGATTGATAGTCATTGGCAAAATATATGCAATGAGGAAAAAGTCTCTTGTTCGCTCAGCAATACAAATAGGGTTGGGCTCTCTAAAGGATTCACAATAGTAATTAAAATATTTCAATTCTAAAAAGTCTCGATGCCCCGAGCAATGTACTACTAACTACGCAGAGCCCTGTTTTATATATTTTTTTCATACGTAATACATAGATACAACTCATACACTCCCAATTCCACTGCTACAGTTTTTAGTAGCACGGTATATCCCGCAAACCTCCCACTACTCGCGTCTCTTGAAACAACTTTAATGTAAAAGCCACCATGGAGTTCTAAATAGTGTGTGAGTTTGGGCAATTTCTATAAGAGCTGGGAGGCTTTTGTAGTAGTAGTATTTGTACTTGTACTTCCAGTGCAGTCTACATATGCATGCATGGTCAATAAAAATGAATCACGCTAATTACGTTGAATTGAGGAAAGAATTTTCATCCAAATCCCAAAAGCTACATGTTTACAGTAGAAGTTGTTAGGGTAGTAGCGCTCCTGTGTACACACAATTGTAGTAGTAAAGGTTAAGTGAGGAGGTAAATGCATTTGTATGGTGCACATGCATACACCAGTCATTAAGGATAATTTATACATATTTCCCTTCCAGCAGTCTCATAACCATGATTGTGAAGTTGCTATGGTTTCACACTATCCGCACATGATGGGGAAAAGAAGTTACATTTAAGACAGGATTTATCTATACTTGTGAGTGTACTAGTAAGTAGTAGATGTAGGAGCTCAATAATAAAATCAGCCTACACTATATTGCATACTCTGCAAAAGCGAGGAGGGAGGGAGTGAATATTATATTGCGCAAAAACTCTAACTATTTTATAAATGAGGAAAAATCCTTGTAATAAAAGAGTTTTTCTGCTGGAAACAACCTAAGCACTTGACTATATACTACGTCGAGATAGAACAAAACCAGCAATGTTGTTGACTCCGGTAAAATAAGAAAAAATTTTAGAAGGACAATCGAACGTGTTTTTAATATGCATATTTTACTTGCATTTATTTTACAAGAAAACAATGAGTGGGTCTGTTTGTAGCTGGAGATACAATGGTTTTCTAAACCATATATTAATTCTAACGCATACATATTATTATGTATTATTACGTTCAGATTCTCACTCACTTTACTATATATCATCCACGATAGGAATACCATTAGTGGGACTTGGCCCTTACTATGTATTTGTCTTTCCCCCCACACCATAATACAATGATATAATTCAATCTTTACTCCAAGTAAATGTACACATTTAAACAAAAAATCCATGCATGAAAACTTCAATGGATCTGTAAGAAAAAGGATTTAAAGTTTCTCTCAACTGTAAGATACCATTTTAGTCTTGAATCAAAAAGTGTGGAGTATTGGAAAGAGTCACAAATTATTATTCCCATTTTATGTGACAAAATGGACTCAGTTATATGACTTTTAGGAATTATATTGTAGGCGGAAAAAAAAACTTGTTATTCTGTAGATACAAGTTTGCTATATACTCTTTGACAATTTTGTTTTTACTGGTTTTGATAATATGTATATTTGTATTATTTGTCTGTAGTATAGTTGAGCTTGCGTGATCTGTTCCTGAGGGGGGACGTGATTGTATAGTAAAAGTCATTATTTTCTATCTTAACTCTTCGTGGCTCCTATGACGGTGGTGCAGAGGTAAGGAAAGGTGTATAGTAAGTAACAGTAACGAGAGAATTTTTACAAATAATTTATCTCTTAGAAAAGAATCCAGCATGAAAGAAAAATATATGCACAAGGCTATACCATTTAAAAATTCAAAGTCAGGGTTAGCATGTTGCGTAGTTAATTTAGGTTAACAAACTAAGGTTACTAATGATATAGGTCTGATTGTAGAAATCCTAGGTATGATGTCATTATATACATTATCTATATATGCATACATATATATGTACGTATATAAACGTTCAAGCCTATTCGTAGTAATAGTGTTAGTGGAGGTTACTGTTATTTTCCAATCTTAATTATTTTTTGGCTTACATGCAAAAGCTCCTTTAGCCTAAGCATTAACCTCAAGTATTTTGAACGCAGTTGTTGCGTTATTATAACTTACATATAAGCACACCACTTCTTGTACTGTACCCTACATGTGCACTAAATTATGCTCTACATAATTATTTGAAGTGAAAATGTGCGTTGCAAAATCACAAAAATCTCGCATGGAATTCCAAAGTTATTGAATTAGAGGCAGAAGGAGGACTTTGGCACTGAATAATTGTCATAATTAATTAAATGCATTCAATTTAAAAACTCAATTGGGTAGGACATTATAGTGTGTCAGAGCTTGAATAATTATTGCTCTTTAGTTATATGAAGTTCTTTTAAATGAAAGGACTTCCACAGTTCCAGCAGTTTCTCCTTGGAGTTGGATCTCATTGGGATCAGTAATAGAATTTTGTTATGTCCGATTTTGATGTGCACTAAAATGCTACACATGTAAACATTTGAAAAAGCACAGTGAACGACAAGACTAAATTAAAGAGTACCCAATACTCCCCAGGTTTTGTCTGGGAAAAATGGAAAATAGTGGTAACAATTGTATAAATATTTTCTTGAAATTCTAAGAGCGTTGACCAACAAGCTTAAAATAATTTATATACAGAAATAACACAAGCATAGTCAACACTTGTGAAACCATGTATTTCTCTTTGATCCTATGATAGGATTCCTATCAAGGACTGAGGGGTTTTGAAATCCGTGTGGGTATTTTATATAGAATATATTCGTTTGGGTCCTCATGTATTTATGAATTCTTAATGCCTGACAGAGTATCTTTTGAAATCTTTTGTATTTATATTTGTTGTACATACAATACACGGCTCGGTATCTTTACTTGTTCAAGTATTGATGATATAGTTATAGAGGATAGTTGTTATTTCTACGGTGCGGTGGCACGTTGAGGCATAGATTTTTTAGTCTTAATCGTTGACAAGGTTAATTCCAGGTAAGACGTTTTCTTTGCTATTTCGTGTGTACTAGTTTATATACAATGCGGGATAAAAACATAAACAGGAGGGATAAATGTGTCTATGTTTGGGCACGTGTTTTGTCTCTGTTATTGTTGTTTTTATTTTGGTTCGAATTTAATCAAACTAACACAACGTTTTTGTTGGACAGGTAAATTGAAAGTGTTTACCATCCCAGGCGTACTTTACTCTTACACTCTTTGATGACAGTCAAAAGTCAAATAGAGAAAAACTTGTTATTTTTCTTGTTTACAACAACTCTTATCGCTTTTCAAGACTTTAGTTCACAAGAAAAATCTGAACAAATAACTAAAAATAATGCGGGGCGCCCAATATAGCTATCCATACTATCCACTCCTCAAAGGAAAATGTTTCCATTTGTATACTTTTTATATGCCCTTGCATGTATGCATGTGTAAGTTGAGTGCGCGGGGTCTCGCCAAGCAAAATTTCATTAATTGTCAGAGATTCTGTACTAGAACCACGCCTACATTCCTGGACAAGTTTTAAAGATTCTGCCAGCTCATCATTTGTGTCAACTGTTTTGTCACCAAAGGTTTTTATTTATTTATTTATCAGCCTTTACGATTACATGACAGATTCACCCTAAACATTTAAGTCATAGTGAACTCACATTATGTTATTGCTGGGGAATTCTGCAAAAATATTACTTCGCATAATTATTACAGTTTCCTTATTCCACTTTTTACACTCCGTTGCATTTTCTCAGGATATAATTTTATTAGAATCATAAGATTAAACTGATTTTTTTCCAAACTAAAAAAAATAAATTTCCCACATTTTTTATTCATCAACAAGCGTATACATGTCTGAATATAATGGCGGGGAGTCAAACGACTCTACGACAAGAATCTATTTTTGACAATGAACCCCTTCCTTAGAAACTCTGTACCTTTAGTATCCACACGTAGCTTGAAAAGAAAAATGACTATAAATTCATCCACGGTAGCGTTTGTATTAAATAATGAAAGACGTTCAGGTTATACTCTAAGGAAAATATATTGAGAGGATGAGAGGATAAAGTGTAAAAAATGATGGGATTGTATTTCAATACATGAACGGCACAGTGACTGACCGAGGCTTCATATAAATATAGGAAATGATAATATTTCTTGATAACATGGGAATAATAATTATTCTAATCATGTGAATATTTTGGGCAATGAACTAACATGAATCCTTGGAGGGCCCCCAGAAATCTAAACATTCAATTGGTAAAGAATGACTTGGTAATGCAGGTGATACGCTGGGAGCCTTTTTTTAATGTTGACTTGGTACTGACTTGCTGCCCTTCGTATTTTCTTTACAAAGTCTAGGTCGTTTTGAGTACAAGTGAGCTGCTGTTACTTCTTATCATACTTCTTCTCCCTTGCATTAAAGTATTAAAATATCTGATGGAGATAGATTTCGTTGCAATACCCTTGAGGATCAAGTTCAGGTTCAAGAGCAACTTTACCTATGCTATAGTCAAAAGAGACGAGTGGACCCTTTGGAATGAGAATGAGTAGTAGCAGAGAGAAGAGCAGCTTGAATGCACTCGCATCTGGGTACAACTAATCCTTGCTACTTGTACGTGAAAGTAAGTCCCAGTATTAAGTAATGTTATGTGGAAGTAGTAGCCTATGTCTTAATGGATCTTCCAACATAGATATAACCCAGTATTAAACAAATCCACGCTCCTACTTTCCACATGCATACGAACCATCCCGTTGTCTCATCAACATGCATTCTTACTCTTGTGTATAGGTACACAAAAAGAAAGTGAGAGAGAGAGGGAGAGGGAGAAGAGGTACAGAGATAATGATCGAAACCGCCTTGTGGCTCTTACGTAATGTTATGTATAACAAAATGACAATAGCATCAGTTTACCTTCATATTTCCATTGCCTGGATCCCTCCTCCGCCCCATTTCAATATTTTCGGCTTTACTAGTACAGATACAGATAGTGAAAAAAGTTTCGAATTTTCCTTCTATCCCAACAACAAGTCCCGCACTACTCTCATGAATACATCATTAATCGTAAGTATAGACTTTATTCCCCTCATCAAAGTTCCTCTCTCCAGAGCCTCAAATGCATTTATACACTCACATTTCTATATGTAAGATACGGATGAATAATATATATATGTGTGTGTGTGTGTGTGTGTTCGTTCGTGTCTACGTCGTCAGACCCGATAAATTAATTCATGGCCATAAGAATCCCCCAGTTGTGGGTTCCAATGCCAAGGTCGACTCTTAACCTGTCCGACTAACACCTGTCCTCGTAATTCCTCATGCCCGAATAATAGATAGGTAAGCAGCAAGCCCCGCTCGCTTCTTCTCCAGTCATACAATAATATATAATATGCAGATGTGGATCAACAGTTTGGATGGCCGACCGGGAAGAAAAGTTGAAACTTAGCATATGGGAAGTGCTCCCACTCTCATCTCCATCCACCACTACTCTAATGACGAGCACAACAATAAACGACCCATACAACCAATGACTAATTTATAGATTGCATTAAGTAGTAACCAGCAACTCCTCAGAAACTTATCCTCATTCAAGTCTTTACTCACGTCTCGTCCCCACCTTCTCATCTCACCATTTACTAAAAATTCTTACATGTTCCCAGCTAATAAATATTGAGGACGAACCAAGCAACTTGTAAATATAAATATCTATAGGAGTACATTGACAACACGTACTATCTGTATTTAGTTGAGCCAATATACCTAAATAGCTTCAACTCCTTTCCCTAAGCCTACCCTCACCTTCACAAGGGAAATGCATGCTCCTGGAACTATATATGTACCATGCAATGGACGACTATTCACTAGAATTAGATCCAGCTAAATGATGGTAATTTGGCTACCACGCTGTACTTCCTGTCTATTCCCAAGGAATTTAACTGACTAAATAGGTTCTATTGGTATGTAGGACGAGGAGAGCTATCTGAAAAAAGAGAATATCATTGGAAGGAAAAAATCTTCCTCGGAATGATTAACACATAAGTATTGGGAGATGAGGAGAGCCTGGAGCAGCGTGAGCCTTGTTTATTACATGCACAAGTTTTTTGCACATGTTTTTCAACGTATATATCCGTAGTTGGAAAACGTTTGTATTCTTAGATAGCAATTGTTATGTTTGTTGGTTTTTGTATGAAAAACGAGCCAAGAATGCATTCGGATTCCATTGCCAGGGCATCATCTCACCTCTATATGGGAGCATATGAAGACATGAAATAATCTCTATATGAGTAAGGAAAGAACGTTCCTATGACTTATTTACGTAAACACATGTTTTCTTGAAACCAGTACTACCTTAGCTCCACCTTCTCCCCCTTCCTACCTCCATATGCTAATAATATTGGCTTGCTTATCATGCCCATGGATATTCAGTAAGGAGCTAAAAAAGGCATAAGTGGACAATATCCATATTAAGTTGAGCATACGCCACGTGTCCTAATATCCTGCAGCGATTATCCATATGTAGGTCGAGTTGATCCCCTGAATTTGTGAAAATTCAAGATACGAGTCGAGTCTATGGACATATGAGGCTCACAACATGGGCAGAACGAGTTGTAGCCAGCCTGTAGTGTATGGTTTAAAACTCGAAGGAAGATGTGGGGATGTGAGTGAGTATAAAATTGTAGTATAGTGTGGAGAGGAAAACGTCAAGTGAAGCTCCTCAATTTTTTTCCTATTTACTTTATTGGAGTTACATGTACATGATTATTTAGCCGGGTGATGATGATGACATGGAACGTAGTCTTTTGATTGCGTGCAGAATATTGTTTTTCTTTTCCGCTTAATATACAAAGAAATTATCGTGTCTTCAACGGCAAAGACGTTTAGATTTTAATGACAATATAAGTACAGTATGAGGACTATGCAAAGTCTCAAGCACTCTCTTCTGTAGATGCGATTCATTTCGTAAGAAATTTCCCTCCCCAGAAAACAATTGTAGTAGTAGTAGTAGTCGTAGTAGTAAGATTGTATAGGTATGTGCAATAGGAAGGTAGGAATAAGCGTAAGTTTTTCCTATGCCAAGGATTTTTACGTCCTTTCGTGCACCACAACTGATACTCAACTTGGTGCTTTATTAGGACTATAGAAGCACAACAGAAAATTCCGGCATTTTCCTTCATCATCTTCCCGTTTCGCTCCATACTATTAATTATTTATACATATAACGTTCCGTGAGGACGTGTATGTATAAATATATGTAATGAGAGGAAACAAACAAAATATTTATATACAAAAGAATAACTTTCCTGTCAACCGTTAGTTTTGCGTCTTGATGTGACCTTCAACCCTACACCAATCGTACGTTAAGTTTAGTTTGATTACTAATTCCTTTTTTCTCATTATTGCCCAATTACTACGTCATGCGGAGATACTTAAATATTATTACAGGATTTCCGATGACACCTAAAACTAACTCTGGGGGTTGCATTCCATTCAATGGATTTTAACACTTTCGTCATGGATCATCAATTTCAAATCACAGGAATCTGTATTACGCTGATTGGTTGCTCGTATTATCAAACCAGATGGCTAATTTGTCGCCTTTTTCCCTACCTTGACAATCCAATAGCTGAGTCATTTAAATTTAGATGATAATGGACGATTAAGTTTTCAGCATTTCAAGGGATTTAAAAGGAGTTGATTAGTATGTAGAAGCAATGAAATGTATGTGCTATCATTTGTTTACTATGTATTAGTTTGCTGCAATAGAGTTATTGCACAAACTTTGATAATTTTTTTAATCTGTCCGAAAGTTTTTGCTAAATTTCGTCGTAGACTTCTTCGAAAATGAACTTTATATCTCCCCATAAGCATAACAGAAAAGTGCCCCAAACATGATACAATTTGGGACATCGGCGAATACGAAAGCATACAGAGACTACTTAGCTTTCAAATATCTACGATTTACCAGTTTTGCGGGACATATGAATATGCAAATCAAAATTAAATCAGCGATGTCAGCGAGAGTGTAAAAGTACCTATTTAGATTGTACAAAGGTTTACCCCTGCCAACGGAATGGCCCAGCAGATCTCTAAAGTAAACGTTTTAGAAAAAATAAACTGGATGTTGATAATGATGAGAAAAATACTGTAGCAACCAAATTTTTCATGATACCATAAAATAAAACGCATTTTTTCCGGATGTCATCAAAGAACGTGCGTACTTACGCGTGCGCCATATTGCTCGCTCGTGCGCTCCTTTCAAAAGTAAGGATCTCCCCTATTTAGACCCTTTTCTTATTGGAGGTGTAAAAAGCATCCCGCTTTTTAAATAAGGCATATCATATTCAAATGAGTGGGATTAAGTTATTCTTGTTTTAACATATTTTAATAGACTAATTTGAATTGACATCAACGATTCCCTCCATTTTACAGGTACGTGCTGAGTATCTCAGATTTTTCCTATTGAAAAAACACTTAACATCCTAAGGTATGGTTCCAGGTATGTACAAGGTTTCCAAAACTATGTTCAAAAATCCCTGCAACGTTCCCTTGGAATTTAATAAAAGTTTTTTAAGGAATTTCCGCAAACATTCATCATTCCTATACCCAAATTTTGGATAGAAGCTCATTGTGAGATCCAGGTTGAAAAAATTAGAATATTTTCACGTCCGAGCATAGAGGATTTTAGCTTTGTTATTCAGCGGAAGGAATATTGAGACAAGTATCACATTGCACCTTTGAACCTCGTCTGAATAAAAACATCAACACGAAAAGAACAGGTATTCAGCAATGGATTGGAATACAAAAGGCGGACGTTTTTTATCAAACATTGTCAACAGCATGATGCACTTGAATCTAAAAGTAAGTTCCCCTATTTTCAAAGAAGGTTTTTTTTTCTCTCCTCCAAAGGTGGCATGACTTGGAAAGATAAGCAGATGTACCCCAACCTCAACTTTATCTCTCAGTCTACCCTACTCTTGCATATATGCAATAAGAAACTGCAGGAATAAATTAATCCGTGATAGTATTTCCAAACCAAAGGTGTTCCTTTCACATGGATAAAAAGGCTCTTAAGAGAAAAGTTTTATACTCAACATTCAAGAAAGTGCCTACATATATACGAGGAACAAGGAGATCAGAAGCCCTTGAAATGTCCATCTGGAAGAGTTCCCTAATTGTCCATGCACTTGTACCACAACCCCATGTATATTTCTATATAAAAATCCATCTTTTAATTCAACCTTTTGAAATTTAGCCTCACAATCTTTCTGGATTAATGTACTGCCACTATATACTCCTCCTTGCTTCCACTAATGTAAGGAAATGATTCTGCACGAGACAGATGTTTATTCGTCTTTTCTGGCTCGTTATGGTAGTTTTCAAGAATGATTTTTTTTGGGCAAAAAAAAATATACATATAACCCCATCATAGTATAATTCCCAACGAATATATCAATATAATGTAATATACATCTTTAAGGATTAATTTACATTTCAAGATTAATTAAAAATCTCCTTCTACGGTGCGGGGGCACATATGGAGAGGATTGGCTTTGTTGCCTATTGAAAATGCGCAGGTATGTGCACCCTCCGTAGTTCATGTATAACTAATCCATACGGTGCGGTGTAGAAAAGCTTTATCTATGCAAATCTCCATACATACATAGGATCTCACCATAACAATAATTACTATTCCCATGAGTTTTGTTTCAAGCAAGGATAAAAATATGGTTGGATTTAGCATAGGAGAGGATAGGGAGTGTTACCATCTGTGGCAAAAAGAAAAAATATCTAAGTGCAAAAGATGTTGTAATAATAATTATGAATGATAATCAACGATGTTCCAATCCAGAAATGGTTAGCAGAGTATATGAGAGAGAGAGAGAGAAAAAAAATACAATGTAAAAAATCCGTCTGACTCTCATAGACATTTTAGACAGAGAGCCGGACAGGTAACCTTGGCCTTCTCAGTTTCGTGAGTGAAGCCCATCTGCCTTGGCTTCCGGTTCATTTAATCTGCATATACACAGAGAGAGAGAGAGAAAGAGAGCGAGAGAAATGCATAATGCAGCTGCCTGCACAAGTGTGCCACACGATGATGCAAGAATGGGTCTACTCTATAAAAAAGAATTGGTTTATATCGTTAATACGCATTTTAGCTGTCGTGTTTTTAGCCTGGCTGATAATAATTACCTGGATACGATCGTCTATGATGAACCTCTTCTTCTCCAGAAAGAGAGAGAGAGAGAGAGAAAATACATAGGGAAACCCAAGGTGATGCTCACGCGACAACAGCTATGAAAATACAAGGAGCTATCTTTACGTTTAGATTGCGGTAGTTCAATAATATTTTTCAGGTAGTCAATTACTACTTGATAGCTGCTACTACTACAAGACTTTTGGATACACTTTTTTTCCTATCTGTATCATGAATAATTAGAAAAACAAAGGAACTTGTGGATTTGTAACGTGGGGCCTGTACTTGAAGCTAAAAGGTAAAGGTGTACAAGACACAGCACTTCTCTCTAATTTAGCGTGTCTATAATACATTTTAAAGAGAAAATTCACAAAAGTTTATTTGATTGTTTTTGTGGTCAACTTTTTAGTTAAAGTTGTACCCTTGATATTTCCTTACTACTACATAAAACCCCCATAGTTTTATATATACAGCTAGATATGGACTTTGAAATAAGAAAAAAAAATTTGTTTCATCCTTTATAGATACTTGGCAGACGGTCAGCGTACAAGTAATAATTCTTGGTCATCCATGAATACACTCCACGCAATTACTATAAGGAATAAAGATCAAATTTAGTCATTGTGTAAAATGTTTTTACTGGTTTAGTCTGTCCATGACAATAACCATATGCAGGTTATAAACACCTTCCCATCAAGAACCTAGACATTGTTGGGTAAAGTACAACACAACATCCAATAAATATTCTATACGACCACCAAAAATATTATGACTCATGGGACTCAATCTTTCATACATGGGCCGTCCTTAAACTCCCCTAGTAACACAGACACACACACACACACCTATATTAACACGAGACTTGGAAAAAAATTATAACGTCTTAAGAAGAAGAAAAAAAAACATTTTATAAAAATTCAACGCAAGGTATAAGCTACATAGTGATGAGGTAGTAGGCAACTTGTCTGCAAGTGATCTCTCTAAAGTTTTCCAGTAAATAAAATTTGCGAGGGAAAAAAATATAGGCGTGAGCGGCTTGGAAACGAGCTACGGTTCTCTCTCTACGTAATAATATTTTTGTAAAAGTATACAAGTAATAAGAAAAATTGAGTAAGAATAAGCAAAGTATTGAGGACTAGTTTTTGGTTCCTGCATTCATTTTTTTTGTCTCTTATTGTCTGTATAGGATTTTGTATGCATGACTTGTGCAATGTTGTTACACTAACTATAATATGGTCGTTGTATAGGGATATATTTTTTGAATGGAGAGGACCAGACGATAAGGTAACAGAACAGATGGACTTGAGCTTATAATTATTTCGTATGTGTCATGTAATTTACTAAAAGGACCTGTTGCGTATGCACCAGCACATATTATGCATACTATAGTAACACTATAGTGGAGTGTGAGGTATCTACATAGATTGCATCTCAAGTTGTCAGTTTAGTTTTTGGAATCGTGTGCGGCTCATAATTGTTCTCACTCAGACTTTTTCTTATACACTATACTGATATACAAAAGGAGAATAATTGTGACTCAAATGCGTTATCTCTCTCCCCATGCATTTATTATGCATACAGTTACTGACTGATGCGTGTAATGCATATTACCATTGACTTGATTTAGCAAAATGTGCGTCCCCTATAAAACTGCATACATGCTCACAAATACACATATATTTCACTACTATTCGTTCCTATAGCTCTACATTCATACATCAACTACTACTATTATTATTGTAACTACCAGTAAAAACTACTCTCTGGACCTCTACAGAGGTGAAACTGTGGAGTGTAAGTTTTAAAGTGTGTTTATATTCCAAGCAGGCAGGGGTTTGCATAAAATTAATAAGTTTTGCTAAAATTGGTTTTTACTTTGTCTCACATGCTCACACGGGCTGATTTCCATCTTTTCTTATACTATGGATGTACACATGCTTTGTACAGAGTAAGTTGTTGTTGCAAAAGTAGTACCGATATAATTACCCCTACAACATTTCCTCTCTCCTGATATCATAATAATGCTGATAGACCCAGCAACCGAGCATGTTCCTTTTTTTTTGTCCCATTGACCATTACTACATTGTACAACAGAAGTCTCTCTCTCTCTCTCTAGGCTAACTAACAAACTGACACAATTTCACATATGAAGAAAAACTATGGAATACCACGAGGAGCAGCTTGGAGCTGGATATAAAACTTTTAAGCTGGAGAGATACAGAGAGGAAAAAGGTGATATTATGTACAAAATATTTTTTTCTCCTACTCCCAGCTTCCACCCAAGCGTAGGAAGATAGGATGGCAAAGTTTGATAAAAATAATGGGAGAGTATAAATACCAGGTTATGTTTTGACATGGATTTTCCTTAAAGAAAGACAATGATGATGGTTAAAATGGTAATACATCTGTTGTCCAAGGTATAAATATGGACGTTGTTACGTCAAGATACTCAATTGAAACACACCTGTCTTGTCGTTAGCCATTACCTATATAAATATACAGAGGAGGCACATATACAACACATGTACACAAGATTAGCTTCAATGTCAAGGCCATATCATTTCATTCCATCACTCTTCACGCATTTTCCACTTGAAAAAAAACGGTGTAGAAAAACATTTAGAAATACAGACTTAGAGGGGAAAGTCACGTGTTTAAGTGTCTATATCTGTAGGAATATCTGTACGCAAAATATAGATAGATTCCATTTGGTCTGTGTCAGAGGATATGTACTACCCTAATAACGTAACCTGTACTGAAGTCTGCTCTTCAATGTGAACTTGTTTAACTCAATTTTGCGAAACGAGGAGAAAAAGTCAATGCCAAAGATCTCTCTGATAGAATTGTTTTGCATGACTTTACGCCGTTTATTAGCACTCAACCGTAATAAAGCAACAATAGTAATAATTACAGTTCTCTATAGACATGTGTACAATTTTTTTATTTTTGGGGAAAAAAAGTAAAAAGAAATTACTTGAAGCGCGTTTCATTTTTAATAAGTGCGTATAGTACTCCTTGCAAATACTTATATATAATTGTGACGTGTGTATAGTAAAACTTCCCAAGTTCCCAACCAACTGACTTTATCAGTTCTGCCTTGTAAATACATTGGAGCTCGGACGGAGGAAGCAAAAGCAAATGATTTATCTCACCAACGGGTCGTGCGTGCTTGGAAGAATGACTTTGAAACTGTTTATTTTTATTAATATTTTTTGTCTCTCTCCTCTCTCTCGTTCAAAGAGAAAAACATTACTTTCAATCATCATTTTCGTGGGCATGGACAGAAAACAATCAAGTATTTTTTTAAAGCACATTTCCAGCTCGCCCTGTCCAGAATTTTTTCCAGTTTTGTCCTACTGATGTTTCTCATTTAGAAAGATTATGACTTTTAAAGTTTGAGCAACGTGTGGAAAAAATAAATAATGAATTATTATATTGCTTGACTTTTCTATTTGTCTACAAGGCATGTACACATAGATAATGTTTTTTTCCCTTTACAAGTTAAATTTTTTTTCTTAAAAACACGATCCTCATAGGATTCTTATTTATTTTCATGTGTTTTTATACGGATGTAAAAATGTTTCTCTGTGGATTTCTCCTTGTAAATTATTTTTATACCTGATTTCATTTGAAATTAGCTGTCAAACTCCAGGACTTTTCTGCTGTATGTTCTACACACTCTGTGTTACTATTTGTATGTTTAGTACTTGCATTTTGTCTGCAGATTTTTACCTTGAAAAAGGGATGAATTTATATTATTTTTATTATTATGGCTATATCCCATGATTTTCTTCCACTCCAGTTTAATGCTCGTACCCTTTAACGTACATACATACTCTACATTGGTACGCATTCACACAAGTTGCTCTTTATTTACTCTCTCACGAGGGTATAGTATTCCCATAGGTTGTAGTTACACAGGATTTCCTGCGTGGAGTACACGGAAATTCCCTTTGTCAAAACTGTTCAAATACATTTAGTACAGTTATGGTATTTAAAAGCAGGAGAGAACACATCATTTCATTTTCAAAAGGTATATTTTTTTTTCAAAGTCTCCCGAGATTTGTTTTGCTTTTGCTTAATATACATACATTACGTAGGTATATACAGATAGGATGAGATGATGCCGACATTTTTTGGGGGAGATCAATATTTACCTGGAATTGTATTACATATCTACGTAAGTAACGTTTCCGTGACTCATTCACCTTCGTTATCTTTTGAATGTATGACAAGCAATTCTTGTCATCTCATAACATGATTTTTAAAATACATGGGCCATACATATATTGCATTATTGTAGAATAACATTGTAGACATACTCCGTATTCTATTAATATTTTGTCCCACTTCATTTTTAGTATCATGACTAAGTAATATTCTGTTTAGTAAAAAAAAAAATATATCAACATTTTCATTTCATGACACTTTAATGGGAACCATAGACAAAAATTAGCAACACACGAAATGAATTATTGATAAGTTTCATATATGTATGTATATCAATATAAATTTTCTATGATTTAGTAACAGTAGCTTCCTTATTAATGGGGAATTTTAACGTCGGAATCATATCAAATGACTATAAAATTGCTGGTGTATAATATGCAAAATCCTGTATGTCTCAATGTCATTGAAATAATATGAAGGCAAACAAGGTCTATTTTAGAAGAGCTTTTCCAAAATTCACTGTCATATACATTGTACTACTACCGTGTATTGAGCTATATAGAAGAAGAACATGGTCATATTGGGATGGAGAATTATTAGTTTGTCATATGTGAAACCATGGACTTGGGGAATGAAAAGAAGAGGAGAAGAGCTTGAGCAGGTGACGACTTTTAGAAAAATTATCCTTGACAAAGGCATAATAATTTTTGAATGTTGTGCTAACGTATGATAAAAGCTATGGTGCTTACTTAGATAAATATGATTCAAGTAAACTTCGGTAGTAAAAGTTCATGGGTTCTCTCATATTATTATTATTACAATATAAGCGGAATGTCCTCGCTCATCATTTTATGTGAAGGGAAAAAACAATAAGACCATGTCTTAAAGCTGGTTGTAGCAGTAAGAAAGAATAAGGGAATCATTTCCTGGGAAAATACACATTATAATATGCAGAATAGGATATGAGGGAGTGAATAATGTGCTTTAAGATTTTATTATGATGAAGTGGTAAGTGTATTTATGCATAGTTATTTGCACGAAACTTACCATGAAAAAGATGATTGTGAATCAGTCTTAGCACCCAGACATTTCACAGGGTGAACAAACATGGTATTGTATAAAATATTTAGAAGGGAGCTTATTATAACGGGGTTAAATTAAATAAGTCCATAGAAAAATTATGAAAGATCACAAGGATTTAATGGCCTGGGTCAGTGGCCTTTTTCTTCAAAAACTATATAGTATTACATATAAAATATAAAGGGCAAAAGTAAATGAAATGTTTTTTTTTTACATTAAACTGTCTCATCACAGAGTCTTTAGCCTTTACATGTATACAAAAGACAATGTCCAGTTTTTAAGTAGGAAATAAATTGATATTTTATTATCATTATTTCTAATAGAAATAAAAATGTTTCTTGTTCTATGACTTATTGAACACTTTATATTGCAGGGGATATGGAGGGTACTAAACAACCACATTACTCCTCATCAACACCTTCAATAAGAACAGTTAATCAAATCCCCTTGCTCTCTGTATAGAGGAATGACAGCGAAAATAATATTTTATGTTCTATATACATATTTCCTAATTTTTTCTTTCTTATAGTAGCTGACAATGACCGAGAAATGGTAAGTTAAATTATTAGTGAATTTTCCTCATGTTTTTTTTTCTACAAAACTTTTATTCGCATCGATATTTTTTTTTTTGAATTTTTACATATTTTTCATGTAATTTGTTTGTATATATATATATATATGTATGTGTGTGTGTGTGTTTTTGCTCATGCAGAATTATTATGGAAGAATCACCACAACTCCACACAAGTATAATCAAATTTGTACACTAAAATCCTTTTTATTCTTGTCAGGGCGAATCTATAGAGAATGTGTCTTAGGTTGTAGGTTCAAGATATTATACTATACAGAGACATATGGGAACTCAAAAAATATAAGGAGTTTCACATACCCTCAATGAAAATAACTAGAGAACTTTACAAATTCATATGTGCATATATTTTATACACTGCATAGACTATAAACGAATGGATTTTTACATGAGGGGCAAAACAATCTTCTTGAGCTTCTCTTTCAGATTTTTTCAAATTCATCTTATAATGTCAATAGTAATAATTAATAATAATTATTATTATTATTGTTATACTGAAAAATCTTCAAACAACATATGTTTTTTGAGATTGAATGTGAAAAATTATTGGAAAGGATAAAACTTGAAAATTTTCGACCTCCGTTACAATATTATTATTACATTTTTACGTGAGAAATAATAAAGTTAAAGTATCATCAATTTCTTAAGTCATAAAAGTTTATGTAATCTTGTCTATACTATATGAGCTGGTCGGTCATGTTGTGGGGGTTGTTGTATTCATATACTCTTAATAATATACTTGTAAATTCCAATCAATTTCCCTCCCAGAATGTACATATAATAAGAATTTGCTCATACTTGTCAGCTTCACATGGATGAGGACTTAATGGAGGAAAAACTACAATGAATTTTTTTACCTACCCAAACCATTCAAGCATGAATAAAAATTAGCTCCCATGTACAATGACTCTCTCCTGTTATTTACTCAAGTTCAAATCTTCCTTGAATTCCTTGTCGTATTTACTAGACCTGTGTAGTAGCCTCTAACAAAAGCAACATAAAAACTCAATCCATATATTTCAATGAGGAAACTGACCAAGTATTAAAACCTATTAAGAACCTACGAAATATACACATTACACACTAGCCGATTCGTTTAAAAATCAATGTCTTTCTAAAATGAATAATACATATACGTAAATGGCTACATACATTCTTTTCAAATCAAATCCACGTAAAATATTTTTTTAATTCTCCATATTAAATAGACTAGAATTGAACTTTACATTTAGGTTCTTTCACCCGCGGTTTAAACGCGGCTATTAGTAGGCAGTTAGCGCAACCACTTACGTATCTCCCGTATAAAACTTAAAGCCCTTATGGAAAGTATAAACCAAAATTTTACATGTAAAAATTTCATCTATACGTTCTATAAGTGCTATAAGTTTTATACGGGAGATACGTAAAAAGTTGCGCTAACTGTCTAGTGTCCCGGGACTTGAACGTATACTTACAAGCCCATTAATCCTCATTTTTCTTATTACCCTTGAAATAGTACAAGCTTTTGTTGAACAAAAATTGGCTAATATTTTCCAGTTTATTAATAAAACGCTTGGTAATAGATAGGTAATTGGCCCTGGAGTCAAGTCCAAATGAAATGTATGGACCTTAACCTTGTTTGTGTATCATCTAAGTTTTTGTAGCGAAAAAAATCAATTGCAATTTATTATCTCAACAACGGAAACTCGGTCTTGTCAACTTAATTCCGTCATTTTATCACGGTCTATGTAGTTTCTATTGTCCAAGGGAAATCATTTTTTTCCCACAGGTGACAGAATTCAAGGTAGACCCTGGATTCGTATTATTCAATTCCTCATGTGAGATTAGCCCATATTTATCTTTCTCATTTAAATATTAGTGTTTCAGCAAAATAAAATCAATCGCGTAACATAATAATTCATATCCAAATTCCACGCCCTTTTTTCAATGGTCGTCAAAAACCAAAAACACGTAAATAGACAAAACCAATCACGGATCATCAAATTACATACATAGAACATTATATAATTAAATGATTTCTTATAATCTTGGTTAGTTAATAAGGAGAACATTCGTAATGTAAATACATAAGTACAGAATCTTGGCGTGTAATGTAGAAACGATGGTTGAAATCATCCTTATATACGGAACAAAGACGTTTGAAAATAATCCTCAAGAGATGCACAACAACTGCCATCTATTCCAATGTTGAGGTACTTTTTGCTCAGTAGTTTGAAAAATCCGGCAGATGGTGAAGAGGTGGATGGTGGGATTTTACGTAGGACAAGGCCCTTCCTTGGTTAAAAAAGCATTGTTCACTGTTTTAGAATTCAACGTTTTTTTGGGTCGTTCACGTTCACGTTTAATGTTCGAGCATTTAAAATAGAATGATGAACGTAAATAGAACAATAATTACTACATAACTGTGTCTAGTAGAAATAAATAATTATTATTATTTTATCCTACTATATTGTAGAAGTAGTATGCTAGTTATAATACATGACGTAACGCTGGCTTATATACTTATAGATATAACAATATTGCCTACCATAAAATTAATGACATATATACGAGAAACTGACTGACTGAGCTTATATAGCAACATTACAATTTTATAACCGTACGACAAAACAAGACTCACATCGTTGTAGGCTTTTTTTAACGATATCCAGACTGAAATTGGAAGTACGGGAAAATAGAAAAGGTCTTTCAATGTTCTGGACATGTTTTACTTATTGTTAGAAAACCTTTATTATTTCATATGTACACACGCGCAGCTTGAAGATTTATAAATGTTTTCTTTTTTCTTTCTTTCTTCTTCTTCTTCTTCTTTTCGTATAGTCCTAACAAGAAAGTGTCATTGTGTATTTTTTTATCTAGCTTATTTCTTTTTAGTAAATTTTAATATAATAATCTTGTTGGTTGTCCAGTA